>WBNP01005432.1:1662649-1692435 GCA_013401095.1 Passerina amoena
GTATTTGTGGTGCTGCATTCCTGCTTGATCCTTTCCCCCGTGAGAAGGAGGTGGTGGCACCCTTTAGAATGGTCATCCAGCCTTTCAGCAAAGAGGTGTCACACACTGGAGTTAAAATAAGCATAACAGGATAGGATTAAAGGAATGAACCCACTGGTCAGCCAGTCCTTATCTGAGGGAACACATCTAATTATATTCAAAAGACTTCATTAAATTTTGAAAGGAACTCTTTGCTTCTTAATTCTAGTGGAATAAGAGCTATAAATAGAATCATTCACTAAATTAATAGTGCAGGCTCCTTTCAAGAAGAGGATAATGTGAGAGCTCATCATAGCACTTCACAACTAGGGTTTCAGATCAAGAGCAGATTTCAAAATTGCCTCATTTCCTGAAGTAAAAAGGCCTATTTTTTAGGGGAACTGGTGGCTCTAGCTAGCTGTGAATGACCATTCAGGCCTCCCAGGGCAGTACCATTTCAAGGAACTGTTAAATGTTCTGTATGAACAGAGGACACATATATAAATCAAAACTATATATAAATATATATATATAAAAATCAAAATACATATTTTTGATATACATATATATATATATATATAAATCAAAACTAAGAAACACAGCTCTTCAAAGGGTCATTGGGACTCCCATAAGTATATACAAGTGATCAACTTTAGGAAATCATTATGCTAAATAAAGTCACACTCCAAGCCATGCAGCTGCCTCTCTGATTCCTAAAATCATAAGCCCAAGATGTTTTCACAGCTTTTATTTAATGAATGTTTCTCAACACATAGTTAGACCTGAGGCTCAAAAATAAGAAGGCAAATAAAAAAGCAGTAAAAATTCTTTGCTTTTTAAAAAATCTCATTATATTTTAAGCCAACTTTATGAGCTGGAGAAGTAAGTAGTGAGTTTTGACCTCCTGAGGGTCCTAAAACCAAAACAGCTTCTAGGAAGAAAACTAGAAACACAATAATACACAAATGTATTTAGATGGTCTGCTCCTTTAGTCTTTCCCACTGGCAGGAAATTTAATAAACATGTTTATTGTCAGCAACTGAAACACATCAATTCAGGAAGACCTCAATTCCACCCTTTCACTCCCTTCCTTTACTGTATCTAATCAGGTAATATATAAACATTATTGCATTCTCCAGAGCCAGGTGGGTCCCTGCTTTCGATTTCTCCTCAGCACTGGATTCACAGTTCCTCTGAACATTATTTTTTTTTGTTTATATTTTTGTTCCTAACTTCCTTTCTCAAGTCTTTCCTCATCTCCCAATGCCAACAGTGCATAGACTCAAAATCTTCTCCCTGGTAATATCTGCAAAATTTCCTTGTAAAAAGAGTGACATCTTTTCCCTTTAAAAAGCTGTGTTTTCAACAAACCCTATCCTCCCTCTTCATGATTTGATCAGCCCATTAAAGTCAGATTGGGACTGGCTGATTTTAACTCTAAACCTTCGAGCTCCAGGCAGCAATGGCATCCCCAAAACTCCAGAGCAGCTCTTGCTGCACACCCACCAACATCATTTGTCTCAGTGTGTTCTGCACACAGCAGAGCATTCAGCAGCTCAGCAAAGACCATGTCACTTCCAGAATTACTTGGCAAAGCAGGGATTTCAGAGATAACAGCAGGGGCTAGGTGTGGATGAGCATGGGTGCTACAACCAGGGGTAGAAATCTCTTGTTGATCTAAGGCTGCTTAAATTTCCCACACCCACACTCTGCTCTGTGCTTACACAGTAGAGTAGTGACAGAGATCAAGTTTCTTGAAGTATTTTAATTGACCCTTTCCTTATTATTGAAAGGTTCTCATAGTACCAAAGATGACTATTAATGAGTGGGCTGTTCCTGATTTTTTTGTTACTTTAATTTAAAATATTTTTGTTACTGTAATTTTTGTTAGTGTAATTTAAAAACATTTTATCAAACTCTACACATATTATTTATATGCCCAGATGCACCTCTCCATGTTTTGTAGTAGCTGACAAACCAGAATGAAATGCTACAATTCAGAATGAAAATGCTACTGCATTTAGCAGCTCTAGCTGCAGTAAATATTTCATTAGAGTGACAAAACACACCTTTTGTTCAGTAATACAAGGGATATGGTTTGTAAAATGAACATTCCTATCTTGTATGCATACCTTTCTGTAATATATATATATATTTATATATGGCTCTAAAACACATCTCTACTAATTAACAATCAAAATAAAACACATCCACAATTGGTTTAACTAGTGATTTTGGTGCCAATACTTTAAACGTTGGTTTTTTCATAAAAATGAACAATTCAATGACATTGCAGCTTATGGGAACCACAAGTGTCAGAGCCCTGCCTTCCTTGGGCACTGCTCTGTGTCCCCTCATCCCCCCATGGACACCCCGAGTGACCCCTCAATGCAAACTGCTCTGAACTTCAGAGGAAATGGATGAAACACATCCATAAAATGGATTAGGTGATCCAAGAGAGGGAAGGAAAACAAGGTATCTCATTAATGCCCTGCACAGAGGTGCTGTGTGTGTTCCACTGGGGTGTAATGCAGTGAGGAGCACTTAATGCATTATGCTAAAGAGCCTCAGGCCTTTGGAAGATTCAGTCTGTGAAACAAAAAAATCCTATTAAATGCATTTCTACTGGTAATCTCCCTGTGTTATAGTAAAATAATCTGTGGAGAAATCAGAGTGCTGATTATAAGCAAGGGATCCAAAATGAACTATGGGATAAAACAGAAAGCTGGAATTTTTGCATTTAAAGAGTTTTATATCAAGGACCTCTGCTTTATCAGCAGGTACCACCAAAAAAAAAAAAAAAAAAAAAAAACCAAAAAAAAAAACCCTTGTAAATTTATACAGATCTTATGAGACACTGAAGTTGTCTAAGAGAACTCATCTTATTTTCTCTAAATTCATTTATCCCAAATTACTGGAGTGCATTGAGCCAATACAAGCATTATTCCATTCTGTTCTGACACCTCCTGCCAGCAGATGACTTTCCATTTAGTGAAAGCCTTAGTCTACTTGGTAAAAAACATAGCTAGGATCAATCTCAAGTATCTCTATCCTGCTACAAATCTGGCTTCTTTTGGAATTACAATGTGCAGCTTTCCAGCTCCTATCCACAATGAATAACTTTCCTCAGTCATTAAAAAATACTTTTTCTAAGCCATTTCAATGTGAAACACTGGAGAAAATTTTATTTTATGCCTTGGGATAAAGCTTTCACTCGTCAGGCATTAAAACAACCCCTTAATAATTTCATGCTGATCTTGAAAATTCCAAAGCTATTCCCTCTGTTGCTGAAGAATTGTTTAGAAGTACAGCTAAGATTCTCTTGATCCCAGTTGCAGAGATGCTGCAAGCACATTACTGTAAAACTGCAAGACCACACAATTCCTTTCCCTCTCTGTTTTCTTCCCCCCACAATCTCATGCTTTAAAATGTTATTTGACACCAAATAACTCTTAACACCTGTGAATGGAAGTCTTGAAATCTGCAGGAAATTGTGTGTTTATAGTTAACCATCCCTCAGCTGAAAGGGCTTCTCCAGCTATTCCAATATTCTTTGTGCTGTGGTTTTACCTTGCAACAAGCACTTGGCTCACATACAGCTGGGAATTTGTGTTTTATTAATGGTAGTTCCAATGTGAATTTACTAAAATTCCACACAAAGCTAAATTATAATTAGTTACAAAGAACATGTTGGGTTTTCCATTTGTTTGTACTGCAGCTACTACAAGTCTGCTAATTTCTAGTGAGATAAATCATGATAACCTCAATGAGAGAAAGAAAATTCCCTGTAACAATTGCCAAAACAAAAACATCACCAGGATCCCAGCAGCTCCTTCCAGGACTACAAACTATAAAACATCACAATCAACCTAAGGCCAAAGTTTGGCTGCTGGAACTTGATTACTTCAGGACAGTTAAATCTCAACATGCAGGTCATGTTGATGGAGGTCACACTTTTTACATAGGAAAATATTAACTCTGATATCACCTGGATCTGTGGCACAGGCACACTGTTATTGAGCAACAGCAGAATTCTGCATACACACTCAATTACTCTGAAAATCATGGCTGGTTTTTTGCATGATATTCAAAATTTCTGTTGATTTTAATAAGGTGGGGTTCTCACAGGAGACCAAGAAAGCCCAAGTGGAGTTGCCCACTGGTTGTTGCAGCTTCAAATCTCCTTGTGATTTATTTCCAGAATGTGTTTTAACATGTCCCAATATTTTATTTTTAGCACTGCCAAGCACAAAGATTTAAAAAAAAACAAACCTACTTCAGTGCCCTGCAAAAATCATGGTAACTGCCTTAAAAGCCATGAAACTTTGTTTCAAGAAAAGCTGTAAAATTTCTTCCCTACTTTCTATTTTTCTGAGGCTCTTAGGTGCCCTTGCTTCAGGTTTTCAAGGCTTTCTACAAACAATGGTTAGAAACAATTCCACTGAAAATGAAAGCCTAGATTCTCATGAACTCTGTTGACCACAGAAAACAAAGCGAGAACTATCAGAGAACCATGACAAAGCCTGGCAGCTTTTCAGCTCTGTTTTTCTTCTAATTTCTGATACACTTCAGTGGTAAGCAGCAAATACTTTTGTCCTGGAAACGCATCTCTTTTGTGTGTGTGTTCACCTGAGTCCTCCTGATGGATTTGAACATAATATACTTCTAGGTTAACTCTCTCTAAAGAGATCAGGGTGTTTTTCAGGAAAACAAGGTCACCTGTCAATGTGTAAGACAAGGACAGAAAGGATACAAAGCCTTTGTGATGAAATAACAACATTTCAATAGAGGACATCATTAAGTTAAAACATTCCTCATCTGCCCATTCCAGCAACAACTATAAGCACCATTACTTCATTTTAGAAAAAATAATAAACAAAGTATTTTAGTCTTAGTAAATGGCACTGAAGTAAATCCATTCTTATGCAACTCTAGGATGCAGGAACAAACACATATTCTGAAATCATTTATGCTTTAAAAATCAAACCATGATGATTTAGGGCTTAACTTATATGAGAGATGGAAGGGGTTGCCAGTGACTTCAGATTCATTATGTGCTTTTGCTATAAATCACACAAGACAGAGACAGTCACAGAATCAGCACTGACTTACCTCCCACACAGGTGATTTTAAGAATGACATGACAACTGAAAAAGAAGCCCCTTGATTTCAGGTTCTCTTCACATTTCTAAAAGCCATATGGCATAAAAGCAACACACCAGATGCATCCTACATTGTTTCCAGAGGATTTTTGTCAAATAATGTTCTTACACTAGAAAAAATAAAAGAACAAAATGCATCTGCATACTTTGGAAATACTCCCTTAAACTCTCAGGACTAGAGGATTAAATTCTACAATATGTTTAAAGAATATTCTCAAAGCACCTAAATAGCTGGGTTTCACTCATTAGTACCAATATAAATCTTCTTGCTAAGGAGAGCACTGAAGCATGACTAAAAAATCCAAAATCCCTGACAGGTAACACACCAGGGTGGAAGGGCACAAGCAATAAAAGTTGAATGTTTCAGTAAGATTGCTAAACCATTTTCACCAATAACTCAAGAGTGAAATAAAATATACATTAGGTGGTGACTGCACTACTTGAAATTTGTGTTTCTGCATGTATAACTTTGTTTATAATGCTGTATTAAAAGAATTACCATACTGCACTGGATTCTACATGTGCACTCCAATGGACATGGGATGAGAGAGAGGAAAAATTATTAAATTCTTGTCAACTTGTCAGAAACGGCTCCCAACTGCTGTTAGTTACCTTCTGAACCTAAGGAAAGTCTTGTATTAATACAGAGCACAGCTGATTCTTCAACTGATAAATAATCTGTTATTTCCTACAATGGATTACAAAGCGCAATATTTATGACATCTGTGTGATGTAAAGGTATTTTGTATATCTGAAAAAATCCATCATAAAAGCATAGTAAATGCATAACAGAACATACAATTTTTTGCAGGGAATGGCATAAGCAGCTAAGGTAGGAGAAATCCATATTAACTCACCCATTTCCAAAGAGATAAAGGAAAAAAAACAGTTACTGCAGATGACTGGATTTTCAGATGTGTGAGTATTTTATTTTCAAACACCTGTATATAAAGAACTAAGTACTACTTCTTTTTTCCTTCATTTTTTTCCCCTCAGAGTCAAATGTAAATTGAGAAAATCTTAAATGTCTTCATTGGTATGAAACAATGGGCAAGGAACCCCATGGCAGAGTGCTTTATATGTTACTAAAATGCAAGAGAAGGCATCTTTCCCTGGCTGTATCTCTTAAAGAGGGGCTAATGTGCAAAATGGAACTTTTCACTGGGTGAGTGTCAGCAGCCACTTCTTGCCTAGCTGTTGAAATACCATTATGCACTCAACAGAAATAAGAAAACACTTTGTTTCTCATTAAGTGGGTCCTGAAGAACTTGCCTGCAGAAATCCCAGAGTGCACAGGGCTATGAAGATGGCACCAAACATTTCTCCAGAACCCTCAAACCTGGAGTTGTCCCCAGCTTTGGCACCAAGTGAAGCTCCCCCCAGGAGGGATGTGACAAGCACCAGGACCCAGCAAGCAGCTCCTTGGTTTGACATTTTGACATTTTCTCATGGTATTCCTTCCCAGCTACTTTTGCTAGTACACCACAGTTAATGCACTGCCTTCCACAGCTCTTTTTTTCACTGCATTTTATGTTCTGCACTGCTGTCACTTCCTCATAAAGAGTCAGATTGTGCAGAGAGCAGAAAAAAATTTTATTTTATTACTGAGCCCAAAAGCCAATTATCAGAAGGTAATACAGTCATGCAGTCGGGGCAGAAACATCATTTCCTTTCTCTCCATGGGACCGAACAGGTCTTAAGAATTTTACATTTCATTGATTTGTTTAAAGCTTAAAAATGAATCATCAGGCACAGAACCTCTCTGCAGCACCAAAAGTCTCCTGCTGCAGTCAGTGATGCAGGGCTGGTCCAGGACACAGCTGGGATTTCCAAGGGAATTGAAAGCCCTTGACTCAGTGCAAGACCCAGGGCTTTGCTCCAAGGATTTATTTTATTGTGCTTGCTTAAGTTCCTGTGCAAGAGGTCTTCAGATGTCCAGATTTGGCTTTGACACATATTAAAAAAAAAGTTAGAATTTCATTATTTTTGTCTCTCAATAGAACACAGTTAAAAATTAACTCCCATATTGGGCTTAAGGGCCACCAAATCAGCCCAATTAGGGCAATTCCAAAAGGAGTTCTGATGATGTAACCATTTAAAGAAAAAGATGGTGGTCAATCTCAACTTGTAAAAATACATGTAAATAATGTATGCAATTATGTAAATAATTACATGTAATTGCATGCAATGTATGTAATTATGTAAATAATAATTTACATAAACACAAATCCATTCTTTTACACAGAAATATCTGAAAGCTGTTGCAAAACAAGACCTCTCAACTCAGTTATAAAAGATCAAATTTAAATAAAACAAACAAAACATAGTTTATGACTCTCCTTTAAATATATCTCCAAAATATACAAATGCATTTTATTTTTTGAAGCTGCCATCTGCATGACAACTTAGAAACAGTTTTCACCTTTTCCAAATAGTTTGGCAAGAAATATAGACATTCTTTTATTACCTTTTTTAAAAATATATTTTCCTCCTCTATCAAGACTAAAATGTTTGTAGCACTGATGAGCCTTATGACAACAGTAAATCATGCTGAAATCTATCTATTCATGAAATGAATCCAACAGTGCCATGGAACATAAACATGCCTTTGTTTCAAAAGTGGAAACAATATTTCACCAGGCCTGGAAAGGGAGAACTTAACAACCACTTTGGCTCTGTTTATTGCAGCAATCATTTCTATTCTAGACTGAGCACTGGGAGAGTAGTTTAGTGGGAAATTGGTTACTTTTCCAGTATGTAAACTACATTACCAGATGAAGTAGAAAGAACACCCTTTATTAAGGGATTCTGGATTTTTTTCAAAACTAGATTCAGCATGACATTAAAAAGCAGAATGAACTAACACTCAGCTGTGTAACATTGTATTCTCATTTACACTACTCAGATTGTCTTAAATGGGTTTTTACTGTCATGAATTCAGAAATCAATTCCTAACACCATTTATAAACTTAGTGTTGTTATATAAGTGTATACAATACTGGCACCAACGTCTGTGAAACACTGAAAGAAGAAACAACCATCACCTTACCAGACCTCTCCTCCCCTGGATTTGTGCTACAAGTGCTCTCTTGATGCTGCAGAAATAAAAGAGAGGGAATAAATTCAGAAGGAAAAACAACCATTGTACTCTTATCCACTTGTACCCTTATCCACTATATTTCCATTATAATAATCCATTAGTGGTATTATCTGAGAAGCATTGGCATCAGACCTGACCTTAACCTTTTAATTCTGAAGCAATATCTCCAGAGCATTTCATTGTAAATGATATTTATACACACACAAGTGCATACACAAAAAACTGTGAAGTCTTCTCTTTGTTTCCATGGCTGTTTACAAATTTTTTTACTCTTTACAAGAACAAAAATTGTTCTCCCCAATTGTATTAGTTCAATGCCATAAGTAGAAATCACACTAAACATGCAGATGACGTCTGACTTCAACACTTCCCTGGGATTTGCATTCTTGATTAGAATTTGTAAATTACATCATGTGCACATTTAAGCACGCAGAAAATAGTGTACAAAGTACAAATGATTACTTCTGAGTACTATCAGATATATTTTACCTCTGTAAAAACACAGCAAAAATGCACAAATGCAGGCCAGAGGCAAAAATGCTGTTAATTTAAAATCCCAAAAAACCCAACAGGGCAGGAGGGCTTGTTTTCTATTTTGCTGTTTCCATCAGCTGTCTGATCATTTTGCTGACAATCACCTTTCCCATCACTTTGAGTACTCAGAGGAGGTCATGTCCCCTCCTCTCAGGTGCTGAATCCTTGAATTCTGCTTCAGCAAACTCCAGCTGATTGTCTACATGGCATCAGCTACTTTTTATACTGCAACACACACCTTCAGTTTTTTAATCATAGAACTTGCCTGAATGACAAGCCATCAGAAACAGGAAAGGCAGCATTCCAAAACATAGACTTCATCATTAAATGAGAACAAAGAGGAGAAATATTGTACTCAGACTTAGGAAAGAATTTTATGGGATCAGACAATCTCTTTCCACTGTCAGTCCATAATTTGTACATGACTCACACTGTTTCATGTGTGCCCTCAGGGACCCACAGCTGGCCATAAGATCTACTCCCCGAGTCCCCTCAGTCCTGACCAGCTGTGAATCACATCTCCTCACACTGGGAGCTCTTAAATCTGCCAGCATTATCCACTTTACCCTACAGCCTATTCTGCAGCCACAGATTGTTAATCTCTTGATATCAAGACAGAAAACATGCTGTCACTTGCTGTGGCCAGCTTTCAGATTTGAATTCTTTTACTGCTTGCAAAAGCTGCCTGCCCCATGCTGTTGATTGCAGTAATTGATTCAAACATCTCATTTAAATACACAGGTCTGGTTTAATTGGCTGATTTGTTCCATCCTTGAGCAACCTGGTCCAGTGGAAGGTGCCCTGCCCATTGTAGGGGGTTGGAATGAGAGGAGCTTTAAGGTCTCTTCCAACCCAAATTCCTCGACAATTCTATGACTTTGAGTTCTGGAAAGCATCTGTGCCTTTCTTTACTGTTGTTTTTTTCCTTGGAACATGGACAGAGTCCCTGTTACATCAATAAAGGCCTCAGGTCTCAAGTTTTACATTCAACAAAATATGGCACTGCCAGGAAGAGGAGTCTTAGCTTCGGTACAGCAGTCCTGATCCAGTCTTGGCTTGTGTCCCCCCCACAAAATGAGAATATTGTTAGCTTGAACAAGCATCCTCCTAAGAAAATAGCTGCAGACAGAAGACAGCCAAACACAAAACCATCCTAAATTAGAGGTGTCAACAGCTTGCATTGATAATGTGTAAATAAAAATGCAAGGGTAGATTCTACAAGGTATTGCTTTACAACTTAGAGCAGGGGAGACAGAAGAGAAACAGAAGTTAGAATTCTATTGATAATAGGAAAAGATCTCTGGCCTCCCCTTACATCCTTAACCAACTGCAATGTAAATTCCTTAGCTACTCTCCTAGCAGAGTTCTGTGTGTTTTCCTATACAAATAAAAACTCTGAGGGCTAAAATCCCCCTGCTGTTCTTCAGCTGTCAACTCTCCCTTTCTGTACTTTCTGGCTCTAAAAATATTTAAACAATAGCTTGATTCTCAACAGGGCTTTGCTTGGCTAATTGAGCACAATAATGTACATGGGCAGCTTTTTTGTTCACAGCATTCCCAGGTGAACTGGGTCAGCTCTCATTACCAGCTAAACCATTCCATAAGTACAGAATTAAAATGGTATCTGGGCAAGCCTGATCTGCTTTTCCTGCAGACATGGGCAGGAATGGTTTTGAACATCTATGGTGGAAATATTTCCATCTGATCTGGGAATCCAGACTTCACAGCCAGCACAGGGAAACAGGCAGTGCTGCAGCCTGAGTGGGTCCCCCTTTTCCAGTGTGCACCTTCAGCTGAGATGGTTTGTGTGACAGAAACCCCTTCCTCTGCTGGCTGGGAACTGAGTGCCCACAGGCAGCTTTTAGGGCACATTCTTGCCATCCTCAGTCACACAAAACCTGCCCCACCAGAGCCTCGGGCTGGCTTTCACAAAGCTCAGTCACAGCTCTACACAGGACATTTTATTTAACTAATAAATGGCTAATTAATCTCAAAAATTAATTTGTCACTTATTAGTTAAATAAAATAAAACTTATTTTATTTAACTAAAAACTGCTAACTGTTTTGGATTGCTTGGCTTAGGAGAAGCTTCCCTCAGAGACTGGTGGATGTGAGCTGAGCAGATCTCACTGTTTCCTTGGCACCACCACCCTGGTGCTCCTAAACAGCAAAGGCCAATCCCAGAGAACATGTGATTCATGTCTTTATAAAGCTCTAGGCCCGAGGCTGTACTTAAGTGGAACTGGAAGAGAATGGTGAGACAAGAACAGAAACCCAGCAAGCTTGTGGCAAAAAAATGTACCAGCAAAGAGGGACTGTTCTTTCTAAAAGCCCCCAAAAAAAACATAGGTTCTTGTGAGTCCTGGTGGCAAAGAGAGATAGTAAAAAAACTTTAAAAGTTTTATTCTTACTTTCTCCTGACAGATTTTCTTCATACTGACATGAGTGATACATGAGTTTCCAAATATCAAGGGCTGCTTTATACCTTCTTCCTTTCACCCTGGTTAACAGCTAATAGAAACAACCCACTTGAATCAAATTTTTTTCTTCATTTTAGCTTCTCAAAGCAAACTGTCACTTCTTCATGGAGACAGAAAGAAGGTATAATGAAAGACAAAAAACACACAGAGCAACGGATTGAGGCATAGGAAAGGCATTTGCCCTGCAATAAATATTCCATGTACGTGTTTGATTGTGGCTGCAATTTGCAATCCTAACATGGTATTGCACACTCCTGTACAATTTAACAACACATGAGTGATTAAAGATGTCTTTAAAATGAAATATATGTATTTAACAGAGTGAAATAAGGGATGATAGAGCGAGTCCCTTTTAAATTCCTAACATGACAGTCTGTTTGGTCATTTCTTATCAACCTACTCTGTCCAGTACCATAGCTGATTATATTTTTTGAATCCACAGAAGCGACACCAAAACTGCATTTCTCAAACTTTTAATAAACAACTGGAAGTAGCACAGGAGGCACAGTGCAGGTCCCTGTGAGCTCCTGTGCTCTTCCCACAGGCCTGCTGTGCTATAAAACATGTTCTGCTCCAAGCAATGTTCCAAATCATTAAATGCCAGATCTTCCATGCACCAATAAAAGGCTTCTGAATTCTCCTCCTCAGGATAATGGTATTGATATCCCTTCATGACTGTTTAGAGTAATAGAGTAAAAGAGTAAAATCACTCAGAAATCCTGTGCTTTATTCCACAGTGCCTGTGGGTGCAGGAGGGTGGGGATGTGCTGAGACACCTCACTGGCTCCTGTTCAGACTTTGTGGGTCCAAATTACACAAACTGTTTGCAGGCTCTGATCAGACTGGATCTCTTTCCAGCCCTCACACCAGCCAGGATAGGGACATAAATCTGACTGCAATGAGGGACCCAACCAGAGAAACTTGTGGAGGACTCTTCATTCCCCAGCAAAACAAGCGCTTTTCTCTTAGATCTTTTTCATGCTTCCCTTTGTGTGACAAGATCGTTAAAACAAATAAAGAGCCCCAGCCTTATCAATTGAGTTGTAAATGTTGCCTACACAGGCATGTCCCCAAGCCTCTGTCTGAGCTCATCAGTTCTAAGGGTACTGATGAATCCCAGGAAAACTGTTCTCCTTCAGGAATTCTTACAGATGGACTTTCATTCCTAAGTAAATTCATAAATGTTCTCTGGGATTTGTGTTTGCTTTCTGTTGCCTCCATCAGACTCTGATCATCATTAGTGCTGAATCAATAGGTATCACATTTCTAGGCCAATTACTATCTAAAACAAATGAAATGAAATTTGTATACATTTCCCACAAGATCCTTGCTCCCTTCTCTCAGCTTACTGATTCCATTAGCTGTGCCTGCTCAGCTTTCAAACTTTTATCTAAATCACTCTGTCCATTATTAAACTGAGATACTAATTCAATATTCCCTGCACCTTTCACAGGATTTTTTATTTGCACATAATTTAAATTATGACCATGACATTTTTCTCAGAATAATTAAGATGTTCCAAACCAGCATCCATCCTCACTATTATTTAGACAGCTCTAGTTAGTAATTCCTGGAAAAATATATGGGATTTTTGTTGCAGTCTGGAGACCTATTGCCTAAAGTGCCAGGAGGAAAAAAAATAAATAAATAAAATAAAAAGAAGTGACACAAAATCAATGTCATCATTGCGTGAGCCTATTTTTGACAAACAAATAAAAACACAGACTCAGTTGAGTCAGAGCTGCCATTGACTCTCCTACCCCTGAAAAAGATTGTTTTCTTTCAACTTCCTCCCAGGATTTTTCCACAGCCCCTGCCTGCAGTAGAAGGTTATCTGCAGGAAAGCCTTTGAAGCTCAGCTCCTCGGGCAAGGCTTCTGCTATGGGAGGGAGATGAGCTCTAACTCACATCATCCTTCCTCCTCAGAAGTCTTCCTCTCCAGGTCTCCTGGGCAGCTCGTGCAGCTCCTCACCCAGCACGTTCACTTGGCCATGAATTTCCCTTCAGACTGAGGCAGTTTTCATGCTAAAATCTCTGAGATTTCAGAATGTCCTTGTTCTGTGCTGGATGGAAACCAAAGCCTTTGATGTTTCTTCAGCTAATTAAAAGACAGACAGCCTGCCCCAGAATAACTATCTTTGATAAAAATATAAATTGATCAAAAGAGATTTCTGTCTGGTAAAGAACAGACTATTTCACAGATAGATTTCTTAGATAAGAGACCTAAAATCATAGAAGAGAGCAGCTCTAATATCATCATTATTACAGAGAAGTAAAAAATACTTATTTTGTGACTCCCTTTGTGACAGGATCACCAGACACCCAGTACCCCTTGGCCACCACCAGTTTTCATCCTCATTCCTCCTCATCTTCAATTAAGTGAGTTAGAAAGAGATTATATGTCCCAAGAGCAAGAAAGAGTTGGAGGTCAGGATCCTTGTTAGCAGAGCTGAACAAATATCAGGAGTTTTCGTGCAGCTGACCCAGCTGCACAGAACCAACCCATCTCGAGTGAGATCCCTCTTCTGAGGCATTTCATACTCATGGAATCCTGCTTGTAGACAGATCATAAAACACAAAGTTAAACCCAGGCAAGCCTAGAAGGAAACTCCAATGCTTAATAAAAATTCAGAGGGATAAGGCACAAAATCTGAGTTAGTTGGGTACTTGGATACATAGAATATATGTGATGTGGCAGATTTGAGAAAAGCAAATGAAGCCTTGTTGCTGCACACATCTACCAACCAGCCAGGGGAAATGGTGTGAATCATGCTTGGGAACTGCCACATTAGTGTGCTAATAAAGCAAAATGTAGCAATGTCTGATTGCACCATCAGTTGAAAAATAGTTACAGATAATAATAATGAACATATCTGGGGCAGGTCCCAACAAAGACAGAGGTGGAGAGCTCAATGCTCCTGTGTTTTACTAAGGAGAAGAAACTGTTTAATTGGCTGATTCATGAACAAAGGAATATTAAAAAGTATTTTTATTTAGATGCCAAACTGTGCAATTTCAGAAATAGCAATAGTGGATGAATCAAGTCAATGATGAGGAGAATGAAGAGAATGGCTTTTAAAAAGCCAAGCCAAATAAAACTTCAAGATGCCATTTCTCCATGAGCACATGCTCACTGCTGCTCAGAAAGACTAAAGGAGTTGGGAAGAGGAATGCCAGCATCTGACCACATCACAAAACCCTCTCCACAAGCATCTGGGGGAAGCTGAGTGCAGTAAAACTGTCTGAATCAGGCTCACTCCTCACTGTCCTGTGTCACTGACAGCTGATTATGGGCTGGGGTTTTCCCCTGGTGTCTGAGAAGTATTACAGCTGCAGGAGGGCTGCAGTGAAGAGTCGGGATCTGGGAGCCATTCTAATCCCTGCTGGGAGCAGAACTTGGTAAGGGGTTAGCTGGTTCAAGTGCATGAAGGAGAAAGAAGTTAAAGCAGCAATGAAAGTGCATCCAAGGACACCTCATTTTGCCAGACAGAGAAGGACGTTGGCAGCCAATTTTCAAGCTTGCTTTAAAATAAAAATAAAAAGTTCCCTCTGTTTTATCTGAGGAGACCAAAAAAAGCATCAGAGCTAAAAACTACAATTATAGGAAAAAAACAAATTTGTCTTTTCTGATTTAGGATGATATACTTTGATCATAACTGGATCTCAAAATATTGTCTCTAATCCAGGTCTTTAATCCAGGCTGTTTGAAATGGGGGCAGTGGAACTTCACTTCTGAAGTGTCTACAGAAATATAAACCAAAGACATTTCAAGATATCATGGTACAGCAAAGTTTGCATCCATACCAATTTCTTTTTTCCTTTCTGTCTTCTCTTGCCTCCATCTTCCTCTACCACATGCATTTCTTTAAAATTCTTTTAATTGCAGGTTTTGTGGAGATTTATCAGGAGCTTTGGGAGACAGGACATGTTAATTTCTGTTCCTCCTCTTATCTTAAGGATAAAGGTACAGCTACAAATACACTGAGCTGTGTTTGTATGGCATTCCATGCTTACATGATGTAATTGTTTTCTAACAGAGAATTTTCAATGAGCAAGTAAGAGATCTGGCCACAATTTTTGCTGTGACCCCTACCTAAATATCTCTCTCTGGGCTGGTTATTAGACAATGAAAGATTTTTGAGGGTCTCATTAGGCATGTAATATTTACATTTGCCAATCTTCTTTTCATTCCCAATGCCAATACAATTAAGTTAACCTAAATACACAACAAACAGAAGGCTTACAAAGTCATCAAGCTATTTATATTTTTAACTTTTCAATTTATAAATTAACTAAACCATTAACAATCTTTATTATCTAGTTCTCTGTAGCCAAATCACAGGTTATGCACATTAATGTGTGCAGACTCTGACTTTCATTTTCATCATTCCCAGGAGTATGTCCAGGTAGGACACTTTATGCCTGGCACTCTTAATGCCATTATTCCTGTCCTCAGACACCAGGCCAGAACCTTTTATTTTGTTTCTCCATTTTTGCCAAGAGGTAAAAGAATTTTTCAACCTTTCTTGCTTCCAAATATATTTCAGCTATGAAAACCTTTGATATTAAAGACAAAATAGCCTCTCTTAAAATTAGTAGCTCCAATGGTTCACAAAGGAATTCTTCTACGAATGAAAACTACTTGCATAAGGACATGCAAGATCTGTCCCTTAAACTTTATATAAGAACCTGCCACAAGAAGGTGGAAAAATGAAAAGACAAGTCACATTGATTTCTTCTTTTCTGATCCTGTACAGGACTTGCAGACATTGCCAGCAGGTGAGCTTTGCCTCACTCTAAAAAGTGCTTTTATAAAGAGGACATACTGACAGTATTTTTCTTATAATTTAGTGATCTTTTTATTAAAGCATTCAACCATGCTGTTTCATTCTGAAGAACTTCAATTAATATGTCTAAGTCCTCAGGATTTTTCAAGTGAAACTTTTGGATTAGGAAAGTACCTTGGACAGAGCCTCCAAAAACAGTATTTCTCTTCAAACACATAAAGAACATTCATTATGTACTTCAAGAAGGTTTAGTTTCCATCAAAGGAAAAATATGCAAAAAGAAAAATATGTTTTAAAGGTCCATCAAAACTGATGCATTATCTTGATATTTGACAAGTATTGGCCATTAAAATCTTTTAGGACATTACATTTTCGTCTTTATTTTGCAACAACCACGGTGGTAAATAAAGGCATGGTATGATTAGCTCAAGTTTGGTTTGGATTTATATAGTTTGAAATATAAAACAGCATTACTTGTTGCTCTACATTAACTCAGTGCATACTTTGGCTGTAGTTCAATACTAGGAGTGTAACCATGGAAAATGGGGGATTCCCTAACTCCAGTAATCCACATGGTTTATACTCCTAGGATTTGGAAGACTCAATCAGATTTGAACAGCAGCAGCAATGAACACCACAGCAGCTGTTTTCCAGCTGAGTTAGAGAGATTTCTGTAGTGCTGTGCACAAAAGGATCTCACGATGGTTGAGGTTACTGATGCACCAGAGCTGAATCCAGGCTCCTCACTCTCTTAATGAAGAGAACAGAAGGTTCACTGTGATTGAATCTGCATACAAACAGTGATTTTCGTGTCATATTCAATAAGCTAATGAACAACAAAGTTATTAATTCATTCCTTGAATTTTGTTGAAGAAGAAAAGAAAATACAGGGCACCTGATTGGTCACATTTTGCAGTTTGCAAGGCACAGTCAAGGTCACTTGTAATTGTCTGCAGTTTCCCTGCAACAGGCTGAGCACACTGGGACTCCAAAGCATTTCCCAGATATCAGAATACATTTTCTAATTTTTTTCCAACTATAAATTAGAAAATAGTTTCATCAGATAACTAAAATAATTTTAGGAGGTCATACATCAAGTCACCTTAGGCAATTTAAGTCAACTGGATGAAATGACACTAAAACAAATTCTTCTAGATTAAGAAGCCTATGGAAATCCCTTTTAGGATGTGAAAATAATCTATATCAAAACAATTAATTAATCTAACCTAAATTAAATAAATCCAATCAATGGATTGTTTCTATGTGAAAAGATGCATCAGCTTAAAAGTTGAATACTCAAAATTCTCTTTCCAACAGTCAGACTGGTTTAAAAAGGACTAAGTGGAACTTCCAGAGGCATGAAAGAGTATCTTGCACTTGTTATTAGTTGTTTTTCTCTTTTATTACCTGTTTCTACTGTTAAGATTGAGTCACAGTTGTCACTTTGCTTTCTTGATGAACAATCTGTTAAGAATGTTTTTCATGTGCAATGTAATAAGCACCCCCTTAGTTTGACTCATGAGATTTCAATTTGCATTTCATTTACACAATTGTAAGCTCACAGTATATGTTCTCAAAAGAAAAATGAGAAGAAAAGGTAAAAATAAAGTTAGAATTTAACTTTGTTTGAACATTAGGATGACTTTGTATCAGTAACTGTGAAGTATCTTACCTATTATATTATTTTCTACTGTATTCTAATATCTAATATATTCTACATGTACTGAGTCCTTTTCTGTTAGGTTAGATGCCACACTGAACTCCTAATGTGGCCTTAGCAACATAACTATTTCCAACAGGTAAAATATGTCTGAATTAGAAATTCTCTCCCCTAAGTGTGGTAGGGGTGGAGGAGCTGCACTTAAATGGGTCATGTTAAAAATTCTTCTCTTTATCAGTTTCTACTGATTGGCTCCACAGCAACTGCCTCTGAACTAATTACAAAATTATAAATATTTATAGGATGACCCTAGGAACAAGATACTGCTGCCTCAGTGCTCAAGTGACTGCTGAACTTATTCCATCCCTGAGGGGGAGAGTCCTGAAATTTATCTGCATCACCTGCTTGATCTACTACCCAGGAGTGCACAGAGCCTTCAAGCAAAGCATTGCAAAGTTCACTTACACACAAGAACAGCTGTGCTTTATGCAAAAGGAGGAACTTCCTCTTTCTATCACACTAATATTGTAGCTAGCAAGCCTGTGCAACATGAATTCTTACATTTTCACTTGCCTTGATCCATCTCTCTCCTAATTTGCAGAGCAGACTCTGACACAGTGCCCTGACTCATTACTTTACAGTATAAATATTTCTCCACCCCTCCCTAAGAAAAGTGTGTTTGAAAAGGCATAATTTTAAGGTAATAGAAAACCTTCTATAGAGTCAAATTGAAATCTGTAAATTATTAGGCCTAGTGAAATAATAAGATAGTGCAGAATGATCAAATGATCATTTTACCATGGAGGCTCTGAGCTGTTATAAAAAGCACCACAGACACCCAGGGTATGTGGCTCTTCATGGGGTGACAACACTTCTATTTCATGATGCTCTTGTGTCCTCAAGACAGAGCTACCCTTGTTCAGCTCCATTTACCACTTCCACACTGACACACAAAGGAAATTTTCTGATTCTCAAAACCTCAGTCACTGCAGAGCTTTATGCTTTAATATCTCCAGAAGAGCTTGGGGATTCTTTTATCCCTTCTAACTTTTAAAAATACTTCACTTTAACGTTTGTCTGCACCAACAGAAAACCAGACATTTGTGAGCAGGATCAAGGCACAACAGGGAACCACTGTAACCCAACTTCAAGTCACACTTTTGCAGAGAAGTCTTAGAAGCTTAATGCTGAGAATTTCCATCCCTTTGTGAGCCTGAGTCACACCAGGAAAATTTAATGTAGCTTTGGACTGGAAAACTAGGCAGGTATTCACCTTACACACACCCCATACAAAGAGTCTGAACCCATACCACTAAGGCAGTAGGACCTTGGGCTGCATGAATGCAGAATCAGAGCCATATATTATTTTATTTGTGGTAGTAAGAAGATTGGCCTATGTCAATGAAATCTAGCTAAAAGAATATATACTCCAGGCTCTAAATTCCTAGAACACTTAACAGTTATTAAATATTGACAGTATTAGGATAATTAGATTAATGTGATGGAGTTAGTCCCTAAAAAGAGAGAAAAAACCAACCTTTTGTTGTCCCTTAGTCATGTGGAAAATTACCTATCAAACAGAAGTCTTGCTTTTACCTGAAAAGTTTCCCAAATGTAGACTGTTTCAGACTGCTGAGAACTGAAGTTTCAGCAATTCAACTGTCAATGATTACTAAAGCAAGAAATTGTCATGTGAAAAGTGGCCAAAATTACATCTCATCTTCACAGAAAATTATTCTGATGGATTGTGACTTGAGTCCAAGTCACTCTGAAGACTAACATGAATAATAAATGTTATGAGTCAAGATAATAATTTCTATCCATTGCTAATTTTGCAGCTATTGTACCTGAGTGGGGATTGACACAAGGTTTCAGCCCTGCTCCCTCCCTTCCCAGAGGTGATGATCAGCTTCACAGGAGTGAGCACAGTCAGTGCATCCCTTGGGGGAAGGAGCTGTTATGAAAGGAGTCACTGAGCTCCTGTGGGAAGCTGTCTGATCTCCATCTGGTTTGGGTCGGAAAGGACCTTGGAGCTCATTCTGTTCCACCCCTGCCATGGCAGGGACACCTCCCACTGTCCCAGGGTGCTCCAAGCCCTGTCCAGCCTGGCCTTGGGCACTGCCAGGGCTTTACACCCTCTCAGGAAAGGATTTCTACATCTAATATAAATCTCCTGGCTTTGGTTTAAAACCATTCCTCCTTGCCCTGTCACTACCTGCCTGTGTCAAAGGTCACTCTCTGGTTTTTTATGACCTCTGTATGAGCAGAAAGGCCCTGTAAAGTCTCCCCAGAGCTTTCCCTTCTCCAGGCTAAACAATTCTCTCAGCCATCTGTGTAGGAGAGGAGCTCCTGCCCTCTGAGCAGGAGCACCTTCCTCAGCCTATACAAAGACTAGACTTATAAAAGTCTAAAATCAATATATTAAAATTGCATAAAATCAATATATTGCTATGTTAGTTTATTAAAGGAAGTTTATGAGCCTATCATAAAAACTGATTATTTAGAAAAAACCATTTCTGCTAAGAAAGGGATCCGTTTGCTTGTGGCAAAATAGATCATGAAGACCATTCATGACCTATTCACCACCTGAACATAAGGCTGAGGGATTTAAAATATTCACAATACCTAAATCTATATCATACCTGATAGAAAAGGAGTATATCCTCAGATATTTAGACCCTGCAGAGTATGTATCTGTATCATCATAACAACTTTATTGAATGAATAAACTGAAGAGTATATTTGATCTACATGCATTTGTTATTCTTTTAATTTATAAGAGCTTATTCATAAAGTCATTACTCAATTTTTATTTCTTCACCACACAAAAGCAAAACTAGAGCTAGTATCAGAACAAAAGTGCACTGCATGTAGCAGAATAATTATTTCAGTGCTAGTATATCATGATGATTGTTTCTCATTTCATATTTGATTGAACAGTGTTGGAAGAATAAAATCTGAAGCTTCCATTCAGTCTAAAAAACAGCATAGCCCTGGCTGAAGTGTTTGTGCTTTGATATAAGATCTTCATCCATTTCATGTGGTCAGGAAATTTCCATTGTTAAATAACTGTGGAAAGGGTATATATAAAAGTGTTCTGACTCCATTATGGGACTAACATTCTCTACTTAAACTACAGTCAGCCCTACTTTGCATTCAAATACTCAAATTATTTATGTTCCAAGTATTCCCTGTTCCATACAAGCAGCAGCATGAGTCTTCTCAAGGTCAGCCCCTTGGTCACCTTTGTCACATCTAAAATCTTTGTCTTTCAGAAAAATTGGAGTGACAGAACAAGCTTTAAGGATCAGGCTGCACTGTAGGTAAAGGAAGTGGTTCCTGGATCCAAATGTTTGCTGTAGTAAACAAAAGTTTACTTTTGTTTCTATGTG
Organism: Passerina amoena; assembly: GCA_013401095.1. NCBI lineage: Eukaryota > Metazoa > Chordata > Aves > Passeriformes > Cardinalidae > Passerina > Passerina amoena. The sequence goes on from WBNP01005432.1 coordinate 1,683,783, forward strand.
GGAAGCAAAAATCAGGAGTACACTTTGTAGTTTACTTTGTTATACTTTATCAAACTTGATTTTTGTACAAAGGCAACTCAGATATTTGAGCCAGAGGGAGCTTGTGGATGATGAAAGCATGAAAGATATAAAGTAATTTGCAGAGTTCAGCTGCTCCATAGCATAATCAGGACCTACATTAATATGGATGGATGAGAACTATTCAACATGAAATCAGTAAATTCAAACAAATTTAAACCCACGTGGTATGGCTAAATAATTTCTATTGGCATATTCCCTGACTGATGACTGAGGGATAGATATTAATTTCCTTCAACTATTAGGTCATCACAAATCATAATTCTAAAAGCTTGACACATCACCTGGATAATTTATATATTCTATCAACTGGGATATAATTGTTATGTTATTATTGTTTAATTTCAAGTCATTTCCCCACACTAACAACCAGCATTATTAGTCAGCTCTTCCTTTCATAACACAGGCCTATCTACATAAAAATGTAAAGCTATGGAGAACAATACATTTAGAACTAAGATCAGAAGTTACTTGCAAAAAATACCTCAATAAAACTGAAGTGGTGGGGGAATAGAGGAACCTCCTAAAGAATGAGATGACAACTTTGCAAAGACCATCAGGTAAGCACAGGTCATTGTATTGCTTCATGAATAAATAATATTAGTGCCTAATTAATATTAGCACCACTAGATTTAATTGTTAAACACTAAAATCTTTCAGGACCCTCACACAAACCAGGCTGCAGGTTGCTGTGCCCAAGGGCTGAAACTCTTTTGTCCTGGGTTCCCATGGTGAGTGTTTGATGCTTGCTGGCTGAACTCATTCTGTCAGCTGAGCAGTTGGGATTTCACACTGGAATTCTCACTGTACTTCAAGGACAAGTCATCTGATCAAAGGGTGCCACAAATCTTCACAGTGGATGACAGATAGGAAATGGTAAAGTATTATTTATGTGAATGACCATTATGAATTTGAGATGCTTTTCTAAGCCATTTCATCATTACCCATTCACATTTTAAATAACCCCCAATTCCTGGCATTGCAGTTATCCTTCAAGTGCACAATGTTATAGCTGAACAGTCTGTGAGAGCAGCATGAGCCACCACATACACCCAACACGTGTTTGAAGGATTTTTTTAGCTGAATGAAGGAAAGAGTAATGAGACAGAACAATCAGGGAGGAAAATAAATCCTTTGCTAAGGTCTGTTCTGCAGGTCCAAAGCTTGTGTGCTTGGGAGGCAACATGACCCTGATCAAGAGCTCTATGGTTGGTGTGTGTCCTCCAGGTAAACAAGCAAACTGCTCCATTCATCTCCACATATCAAGCATGCATGTGAATCAGTAATGTTCTTTCATTAAGAGGAAAATCATATGTGAAACATGACTGATTAAAAACCCCCACCAGAATCACAGTAATAAGTTCAAGAGAATTAGCATGAAAAGTCAGATGTAATACTGTACAAATAAATTTATCTGGGAAATATTTTTTTGGACAATGTTTCTTTACAATCCTGAAATTTCATCACTCAATATTGTCTGAGGAAAATTTCATGAAAACCTGAAAATGGCATTTATACAAACTAAGTAAAACAAAGTAATGGCTTAGAGATCATGACACAAGTTTTTGTGTGCACAACATCACCAGAGCAGAATTTGCATGCTTCAAAAACAGATCAATAGTTATGAAACTGTTGAGGGTTTAAGAACTTCTGCCAAGAATGTCATTTACTGAACCATTCAATACAGCAATGAGAAATGCATTTTCTACCACTCTGGTAGTCTCCTCCGATTAACTAAACTGAAGGAGTTAGAACTTAACAGAGTTCTTTACAGTGGAGTACACAATAATCTTTACCTAAAATAACACATGTACCAGTGTAAACTGGCAATTTAAACTATTAGTTGTCACGAAAACAATGTGCTCAAATGCAGAGGAATTATGAAGATACTCTGAGTTCTGGCCCAAAACTTCTGAACGTCAAAGGAAAGGTTGGCAGAGTCCTTAATGAGAGCTGGACCAGAGTGTCAGAGGCTAATAAAGAAAATACCCTGCCACACATGCCTGGTTTTAGAGAGAGGGCACATCTTTCCCTGGTGACATCCCAGTGGCACAGCAGCTGGGCAGTGTCCCCTTGATTTCTGTTCCTTGTGTTTGCTCCCATCTCAGTGAGGCTGCACCTCAGAATTTGGCTGAGACCAGGCAGAGTCAAAGCAAAATGGCAACAGCTCCAGAGGAAAATTCCAAATAATCCCACTGGGATTATTATATCTCTGCCACCATTCTGCAAATTAATAAACACTAGGAATCAGCAGAAGATCTGTTTGCACTGACTCTTCAGAATTAAGGATTTTTAAAAATCTAGTCTAATGCTAATCTGAAGGGACAAATGCCTCCACTGAAAAAACTCAAATGGTATTGCTATAAGTGGATGGAACAATAACCAATCCTTCAGTTTTCACATCTTTTAGATTAACTCCAGTCTGGAAGAGATATCATAACTCATTTCCACCTACAAAATTTTGGAAGTGGTAAAGAACCCGTGTATTTTAGTCTAGATGTTAGGATGTTTGAGAGAATGGGATCATATTGACTGATATCAACATTAAGAAAGCTTCTGGTTCAAAATAGGACCAAACAAAAGGTGAAACAAGTTAAAGATACACACAAACTAACTGAAAAACAATTGCAATAAACCACATCTAATTGACTGAATTGGGCTTTCATTTGACCATTTTTCCCATTGAATCTTTCTTGTTTTAAACTTAGATTATTATGTTTCAGAAAATATCAGAAATTATTGATAAAATTTTGCAATAGAGAAATTCACATAAAGTGTAAAAAATTTTAACCCATCCAAATATAAAGGAATAATATCCTAGACTCTGAGTAGCCAGAGTGAGAAATATGTTCATACATCAAAGTCAAGGGGAAAAAAAGCTCAGATACTGAGGCTATGGAGAAGAATTAATGGGAAAAGGCAGCTCTGTGGAAGAGCTGCAGCTTAGTCTTAAAATCTGCAGGTTGCTTGCTAACTATCACATCCAATCCCTGAGCCAGATTTGCACAGCTATAAACAACTGCTGATTAATTTCCATTTCTGAATGCATTATAAGGCAGGCAGGTTGAGAAGGGTACCTTTCAAGTTTAGCCTACAAATAAGACACCATGTTTTTGTACCATTCTCACATCTTCCTTTTCATCTTTGTTGTTCCTCATGTTTCTGTAGTTATTTTCATCTTTCTCCCATTATAGCTGTTTAATGCTAATGAGACAACACTTGATCCCCCCCTAAGTACATCAATGTGCTTTTTTTGTGTGAATATCAAATGGCTGCACACACATTACAGAAATACATGGCCCAGGTAACCATGAAAAGACACTTAATTCTTTGATAGTAAAGGTGACTTACATTTTTGCTGTTTGTCACCCCAGAAAAGAACAATGAGAAAGGAGAAAGACAGTTACAGAGTCCAGGAGAAAATTCTTTTCTTCTAGAATGACTAAGCTAGGTGGCAAGGAAAGGATATAAATACTGAATGGAAGAGAAGCACTATCAGGTATCACTACAGGGACTCATAAGCAGACCACTGCACGTCTTTATATGTGGCATAACTGCCTGCATTAATTCAGAGTCATTTGAGGTCAATGGGAAAAATCTTGATGAATTTTCCAGCACTCAGAGAAAGCCATGATTCTGGAAGGAGCCACAGTGCCACCGTTTGCACTTTTTCCATGATAGGTTCATGGGAGGTGTGCAGATGTTATGTAGAACAGCTGACAGCTAAAGTCCTATCAGCACATGGCAGAGCCTGAGCCAGTTCACAGAGAAAACAATAATCAAACTCACACTGGAGCTGGGACACTTCCAATGAGACTTTGCTTAGGTCCCTGAATTTGCTCTGTAACTTACAGGGACTCTTCTGAGCAAGAGAGGAACACCTTGATGTGAAGATGAACTCACAAGATTCACTTATGGTAAAAACTCAAAGAGGATTTGAGTCCATGAAATAATCTTGATTCATGGCAGAAGCTCTCAGTGACTGACCTCTGAAAGTTTGGTATTTCAATTACAGCTGTACAAAAAGCTTATCTCCTGCCTCAGCCAGTTCAAAAGTAGAATTGCTCTTAACTTCCTGAATTAGTAGTAGGCTGCTTGATATACTTTTAATATCTGCAGGCAATTCACTTGCACTGGAGAGGAACAGTCCTGGTCGACTGGCTTATCCTGAAATGTTCTGAACCTGCCATGCATTTAGAGTTCAAATTAAGGTCATTTGAGAGGCTCATATGCTACTTTGGCCTTCAGTCAGTTAACTCAATGTCTGGACACAGGAAACTGAGCTTAATGATCTGTTTCTCTAGGTGTTTCTTATACTGGTCTACCAAATGATGCTTAAAAAGAGAGTGCAAATAATTTATAAATATATTACAAATGAAAAGTGTTACCTGGCAGGTCAAAGCATTAAACCCAGGCCAAATAAATCTGTTCTGTAGAGTTGTGAACAGGGAGGAATGTTCCTGTTAAGAAATTGAACCTGTTTTCTGAATTGTTTTGGTTATTTTGCCCTTAGTGAGAGTCATGAAAAGGTCAGTCTTTTAATAGCATGCAAAGGAACAAAAAGTATTGTCCACAGCAGGCAGAATGGGTGGCCAGAAATACAAACTGGAGCTTGCTGAAACTCTCTATCAGAAATGCTTCACTTCACCAGTAGGACATTAAGACCAGAAACCCTGAGTAGGCAACCAGCACCAAACACTCTGCAGTGCACAGCAGCATTCCTCTGGCCCCAAGGAGCTCAGCTCTTCCCCAGCTGTTTGGAGCCATCATTCTGGCTGCTACAGAAGAACACTGTCAAATCTGACTCATGAGTCAGAGGGCGGTGAATTAAATGCAAAAATATCACATCACACCACGGACATTAAATCATAATCAATTAAGTTTGGCTTCCCATTATTATTTGCTTAATCCTGAAATATGACACGCAGGCTGAGCACAAATGGATCCTCTGTCATCTCTGCTTCGCAAGGCCAAACACAGAAAAGCCTCACTCCGCTTTCTGTCAACAGAGCTTTTATGATCTAACTTCCAAATGATTTCAAATGTATCAAGTTAATTTAGTTGAAAAAATTCTACATAGTTCACAGAACCCTATACAGCTACAGCATGTAGCTTGGAAAGCTTTCCCTTCCAAATTATAGACCACCATGCAAATGAGAAAAATGACTAATGTTTTACTCAGATCCTTGTGAAATACTCATCTCCTTGAAAAGTCATACCAAGGATGAGGAAACAGTGATCACACTTTCCCCCCCACCATGTCTCTTACAAGTATCAACTTGATCATGACTTCCCAGAAATAAATGAAATCTACCCTCCATAGTAACGTGTTCAAGGAGCCCAGCTTGTCAGACCACAGGTTTTTACAGGTGTACAAGCTGTCAGGTTCTCAGCAAGCCAGAAGAATGTGTCAGGAGGAAATTACACAGGCCAGGTCACTGGCACAAAAATCCATGAATGTTTTTGTCATTTGCTATCACCTTTCAGTCAGGCCCTGTTCTGAGCTGCCTGGAGAGAATCTCTCTGGCTCACCCATCTTTCGGGTCTATCATAACCCCAGGGAGATCTGTCTCATGATGTAAGACATTAAAGTTGGCAGTGTATGTTCTTCATGCCTCCCCTTATTTTTCACAGCTCTACTGACAGCTCATTTATTAGATCTTTTGACTTATTTAGAGATTTTCATTGTGATTTTACTTATCTCTCAACGTTGAGCAAATAAACTTTCATTGGCATCTGCTGGGCGAGCAGGAAGGGAATGAAATATGGTTGTTTTTGTTGCCTTACATAAATTTTACTGGTACTAATCAATAAACCTTTTACTTGCAGCACTCAGGAGTACACAGTTTAACCATAACAAGTGGCAAAAGGAATGCAGAGAAGTGGCATTATTTCTGAAGTTGAAGGTAAGATCACATGAGATTGTTTTCTTTGGACTATTTGTGCCAAGCTACCACACACAGGGGATACAACTCCCAGTCATGAAAGACATGGATAAGTGATTATAATTGAACTGCTCTGTGCTTTTTAAGCCAATTCAGGAGTTTAAGAAACCACTACAGAAATAATTGCCTTTCCAAAGCAGCCTTCCTGCAGGTGAAATGACAAGGTAGAGAATGTCAAAAAAAAGGAAAGCTGCTAAATAGCCACGTTTCAGCTCTTTCAGAATTAAACTCCACAACCACAAAATAATCCAACTAGAACCTACAGTGAAAATACACAAAATTTTCAAAAGAGGAGGTAGAGTGTAGGTGTGGCACCCATCCCCATTGTAATGATAGCAGAGGCACAGCTTTTGAATTTTTTTTTTCATCTGTTGAATTTAAGTATACATTTCAAAAATGGAAGCATTTTAACATGTTTTAAAAATGGAGAAGTGAGAGGATGGTATTATACACTTCAAGTTAAAAAGATCATGTGTGAAGGTCATTGGAGCAAATAGGAACTGCAAATGTGTAGCCATTAATCATTGTTCCAGCATAAAATTTCTTTAGAAGCTATGAATTTCACCTGTATCCCTGGATAAGATAGGGAAACCTTCCTTTCCTACACCACCTTAAAAGCCTGTGCTGGAACAGAGCTGAAGAGAAAATTAATTATATAGATCTTTAATATGGGACATAATAAACTGAGCCCAATGAAGTTTTCATTATGCCAGAAAAAATAGATAATACCATTATTTCTTTTGCAGGAGCATCAGGAGAACACAGCATGAAATACTCTTCAGACACCACAAAAAAGTCCCCAAAGAATTTCTGCTGAGTGCACCAAATGCTATGAAAGGCAAGGACTGTGGTGCAGAGACACTATGGCAATTCCTGAGTTCAGGTGTGAGGGTTGCCTAAGACAGGCTGAAGCATTTAGTACCAGTACAGAAAAGGGCAGGGAAGGTTGGGGTACTCATTGTGTGATCTGGAACTCTGATGACCAGAGTGAGGCACTTGTACCCAACAACTTTTTGGAGTTTGACCAAAAGTGATGCTTTATCCATCAGATTCCTAACAGCTCTGACAACACAACAGGATGAAAAAATTGAATACCAGAGACAGACTAGAACACAGGAGGGATCTCAAAGGGTAAAAATGCTACTCTAACCCATCTTTTCTTCTTTTGTTAAAACAGCATGAAAGGTATCACTGCAGTTGCAGAAGAGACCCGCACTGGTAAAAAGATAAAAACAGTCACCCAGTCAAATCCAGAGTCTGGAATGGGACTGTGAAGCATCACTCTTATTAGAAACTGAAGATTTTGTGCAGTCAAATTTAGGCCATCTGTCCCTCAGGATCAGATAAGATCTCTGATTTGATCCCAGAGTAACCTGGTGCCTTGTCACCCTTCCATCAGAGAGGAAAAAACCTAATTTGTTCACTGCAGTGAAAGGGGCAGAGGAATCCAACTCTGCAGTGTTTATTTGGCTGGGCAGCAAACAAAATAAATGCAACTTTGTTATTTTGGCACTAACCTCAGCTTACTACTTATGGCCAAACCAAATGCTGTATTTGAAGACACAATTAAATTAAGTTCATCCCTCTCCAATTGCAGGCCAGATTAGTATCACCCTGCCATAATGAAAGGTTGAGAGGGTAGTTACTTTGTAAAAATCACTGTTTTGTTGTGTTTTGGGATGTGGTATTATTACTATTAAATTATGCTGAATTTAATTTATTAACAGCTCTATTTTCTGTACATTTTGGTTTTAGTGCAAAAAGTACTAAAGTACTACATTAAACTGCAGGACAAATTATTGACACATGAACTCCTGATTATTTATATTCCAGGTGGTGTTTATATGGCATTTGTCCAACTGCACTTCTTTTAATGTTATGTTTAGGACATGGCTCAATTTCTGAGGGTCAGACTCATTTTCAGAGTAAGCAGTTTACAATCATTTTCCCACTATGAGGCACTGAGAGGTATAATGGGAGACACAGCTTTGGCTTCTATTATTCATGATTATTTTTCTTACATTAATATCCAAGATAAATATCAAGATTCATCCACTATACCAAGGATTACAGAGAAGCTGCCTAGAAAGAAATCCAATCCTCAAAGTGGAATTTACAGTATAAATACAGTTTGTATCCTCTTAACCTTTGCAGTATCTCTAGCATCTTGCAGGCACGAGGAACAATCTGCAAGACCCCCATTAATCTGTTAAGTACTTCTTGAAGCAATTGTTATCTTGGCTAGACCTGTCTGGACATGGTGGGATTGCTAAGAGGGCATTGAAAAACTCTTTTCTCCTGGTTCCATATTTGAAAGAGTCACTCAGGCCAAATAATTTCCTCTTTTGTTTGATGGACATGAGACCAAAATGCTTTTGTACATCACAGCAGCTTAATTCTACTGAACTGCTTTCAAGCTGTATTTAAGTCACTAAGTATTCTCTACCTAAGCCTAATCCCTCAGCCTTCTGAAAAACTTGATTCCTGGCAAATAGAAATAATTATTTCATGTGCTTTTCTCTGTGAAAACCTAAGTCCACAATTAGCTCACATGAGCAGGCACAGATCAGAAGAGCTTTTAAGGGTGGTTTTCTTACAAATCTTTAGAATAAAAGTTATCACTTGTTGCC
>WBNP01005432.1:1705905-1741481 GCA_013401095.1 Passerina amoena
TTTGGGGTCACTGGGATGGGGCTGTGGGCACAGTTTGGGGTCACTGGGATGGGGCTGTGCTGTGGGCACAGTTTGGGGTCACTGGGATGGGGCTGCAGGCACAGTTTGGGGTCACTGGGCTGTGCTGTGGGCACAGTTTGGGGTCACTGGGATGGGGCTGCAGGCACAGTTTGGGGTCACTGGGATGGGGCTGTGCTGCAGGCACAGTTTGGGGTCACTGGGATGGGGCTGCAGGCACAGTTTGGGGTCACTGGGATGGGGCTGCAGGCACAGTTTGGGGTCACTGGGCTGGGCTGGCCCAGCCTCATCCCCAGTGGGCACAGCTGTGAGCAGCAGGTGAGCAGCACTGGCAGCACTGAGCCATGGAGTGCCCAGGGGTGCTGAGCAACCACCAAAGGGAACAGAGGGCACACAGGGGCAGTGCCTTAAGATGAAGAGTGTAAAAGGTTGTACTGTAGGGCAATAAAGGGCTGCAGACATTTGAAGCCTTCTTTGGTGCTGGTTGTGCCCCCACTGTCATCCTGACACTGCCCCAGCAAATGGTGTCAGCTCCACCTGAGCAGGAGCCTTTGGAGGGGCTGAGGATGGTTCCTGTTCCATGCACACACACCCTGCTGCCCTGGCATCACATCAGGGCTCCTCAGGGGTCTGCACCCCACGAGAAACAGGAGCTGCTGCTGCCACCAGGAGCTCAAGGAGCTGCCAGCACCTTCCCAAAGGTGCTTGAAAAGCAGGGGCTTAAAAAGCGGCACTTTGATCCTGCTGATCCTGTCTGAACATTCCCTGCACAGCTTTACACTGTTAGCAAACCTTACTGATCCTTTAACTGAGTAACCTTCTCATGAACTAATGGCTTAGGATGGACAGCTCCCAGACAAATAACTTATACATACAGAATTATGTGCTGGCAACAATTCCTCTTTCTTTTCCTCATATAAAATATTCTTTGCCCAGTACCTCGTTGAAATAACCTAACCTTTCACTTTTGTGCAGCTAAAAAAGATTTATAGCAGCTGAAATCTGCCTGTAGTCCACATTTTAGCTCCCAAAACAATTTCAATACTTTGCTATATTGGAGGTTTTTTGTCTAGAGACAGAACATCTTTAAAAGAAAATAAAATCTGACAAAAATAAAGGTTCTAACCAATACAGTCTGGCCTGATAAATATAGGCAATGAAAGGAATTTGCTAATATTCTCCACCGTAGTTAAGTGAATTTCGAAGCAGAAGAAAAGATTATTTTCCACTATAAGTTTAATCTGAATCTCATTTTGTTCCTGGGGGAAAAAGAAAGGCCAAAAGAAAATAGAAGAAGTGGAGAACCTGGACATATAATTTTGGCAGAAGAATGCAGTAATTTTCATCAGAAATATATCTATAGTAAAATGAAAATTTTTAGAAGTTATTAGTTCTGCCTGAGATGCAATCTTGATACTGTATGTCTAATGTTTTCCAATTTCTGAGCAAGTATGTTAGAAGTTATTAGATGAAATGAAAAGCAAATCACAGACCACTGTAAAGTATTCTCTGAATCAGTTTTTCAAAGTAAAGAGCATTGAAAACTGTAATTTAGTCTGGACCTTTAGAATTTCCTAACAAAAGTACCATTATCATGATTTTTTAAATCAACCAGCAATAACAAATAAATAGTTCACTTGATTTATGCCAGTGAATCTCCAAAAAAAACTGAACAAATTGCAAAGATAAATTTCTCTAAATAAACTTTTCATATATAGTTTTAAGGCCTCAGAATTTATTGCTACAAAATTATAGACACGGAGGGTTTAATGAGCAAATTCACATTCTTAAATCTGTGCGGGAGGGAGAAAATAAAAGGTACTTAGGATGGTTCTGAGACCTTTTCCTGACATGAAAAACACAGAAAGAGCCCAGTGCTGTCCCAAAGTGTAGACACCTCAAACACAGGTGCTGGGAATTTCCAGTGCCTCCAAGTTTAAGAGGCAAATACCAGAATTGCAAACATCTAAGATTCCTTTGGTACCTGCTGTCCAGATCCAGTTTTTGTTGGCTAAGCTCACTTAGGGAATTAGCTTTTATTACCCCATTATTACAGCATGAAAAGTGTATAATTTCATTTCTGTATTTTAATAATAGTTATTTTAATAATTTTAATTTTCTGCCTTTATGACTTTTTTTTTTTTTAATTCTTTTAGCTACACTTACTCCTATTGCAAAAAAGAATTCACCAGCTTTCATCAAAATTCTGGCCTTTAAAGGGAACTTGATATCTCAACAAAGCTGTATTGTTATTATTTTCTGAACAGAGGGAAAACACTGCCCTCTAATATAAACAAAGAAGGAAAGGAAACGATTTGAACCATTAAAATGTGTCTGCAATGAACCATTTAAATGACAATAGCAAGAGGGAGCTTTACTGAGAGGATAATGAGAAAATCACTTAGCAGTTGGTACAAAGGGTGTTTCTATGTGAGGACTCTCCCTCGAAGCTTTGTGGTTTCCAGAAAACAAGAAACACTTGGAGGATACAGACAGGGAAAAGAAACTCAGCTGAGGAGCTCTGTACAATTTAAAGGTGTAATTGGCCGTGCCTCCCCATGCCCTGGTGTAAAGCACAATGTGGTAACATTTGTCTGAAGAGTTTTCTGTCCCACAGAACTTGAGCTAAATACAGGCATGGGCACTGGTAACGCAAACCCTCTGTTGACAACCAGCATTTTTAACTGCTGTGAATATCTTTCACTTACCCTGCAACCATCAGCATCATACTGCAGATATGAGTTGGTTTGAAAGTGTTTCTAGTCACATTTTGCCAAGGTTTCCCTCATTTCGTTTGCTCTTGGACCTTTGTTTTGCTGAGTACAGTTCAGAGGATGCAGGATCTGATTTGGACAGGATTTAAGGGGGCCCTCCATATAAGTTTGTGCAAATTGTAATGATAAAAATAAAATCCAATAAACAAAGACTGAAATTAAATGGAATAAACTTGGTGCAAGTACTTTTAATAATGGAAGAAATAAGCTCCTCTTCAGCCTTAAGTATTTCCCTGTTACAATTACTTTTTCAGTCTTTTTAAAGTAAGGAAATGCCATTTTCATAGAGAGAAAAAAAACCCACGACATGGGAAGATTACTTGGATGCATCATCATCCCTCTGGAGTACTTACTTGAGCCTGTGACAACCACATTACACTAAATTATGAAAATAAATATCATAGTTAGTTTCCTTTCAGCTTCCTTTCTGGCTGGTAAATAATTTGAAAGATTGAATTCCCTGCCCCATGGAGAAGAGTCTCCTCACAGTAATATTCCTTTGTCTTTTCCTGAGGACAGTTGTGGGAGCTGCATGAAAAATTTACTTACAAAGTTAGTCCAACAGAGCAGAAGTAGCAAAAACACTTTTGTGTGACTACAGTGAAATAACAGAGCGTGTGAGTTTATAGAACCATCACCTGAATGCTTTCCATTGCCATTATATTCACATCTCAAATAGAAAAGAATTTCAATGGGGTGAAATATCCTCTATTGACTAACATTTTCATTATAGGGAACCCCACAGCTCAGAAGAGGATTGTCTGTTCTGTTGGTTTCCAATGGGTGTTTATTATCCCCAGGCATGCTGCAGTGGGAGAATACTGCAGGTGATTAATGACTTTACCTGCTGCAAAGAGCAATTGCAGAAATGTCCATCTCCTATTTTTTTTTTTTATTGGAGACAAACCACTAAAGTGTAAATATCCAAGTATTTGTAGAGGAGGACACTTGGGAATCAATAAGGAATACACTCAGTCACCTTAAGAGCCATATAATTTGGAGTTTAGAAGTTATACCTTTTATGAACTGACTTTTCCCTACTGGTAATCTGAGTTACAGAATAGCTTCATCTTTCAGATGAATTGCTTTGGAAACATCTTGTCACAGGAAGAACTATTCTATCTGTGCTGAAAATAGACCACCCAGTGTGGGCTGGGTGTGCCACGTGCATTACAAACTGTGCCTCATCTAGTCTGCAGTAACTCCAGCTTTACAATCACACTGACTTTAAATTGTTTTGGCTGAGATGCCAGGGCTCAGGTCTGTGTAATTCAAGGCATTTTTGGTGAGGCCACTTTTCTCCAGCTTCCTCTTTCAGCTCTGCCAGTGTTTTTGTACCTGCAAAGAGACCTGCAGATGCCAAGGAGTTTCCATGCTGGTAACCAAATCATGTGTGTCAAAGATAAAATTCTCATTTCCAAGGAAGGAGGGAAGGGATAACTACAAACCCCAGAGCTCAAACAGCATGGCATTCATCTTGCACATTAAAAGTACAGGTTCAGGCTATTAATCTGGAGCAGCAATTAAAATGTGAGCCTCCCATATGAGGAAATCGAAGTATTTTAAGTGCTGGGTGCCTGGCTGTTCTCAGGTAGACAATTTTCTGTCTCATTTTCTTTGTTGATAATGGCCATTTTGTGAATGCCTTTTTCTATCTCTCATTTTGACCAGTAGTTCCATTCCACATCTGTCCAAAGTCTGGGATCAGGACAGATCCAGTTTAGGAGATTCAGCAATTTTCAAACAGAAAACCTCTAAATCTTTTACAGAACATTCCCAGGTGATTCTACTTGTGCACATTTATTACCCTGAAGGCTTCCACTTCACTGAATTTCAAAAGTCTTTTGCAAGCAGACGAGGTGCTGAAAACATTCAGATAAAGGTTACAAGAACCCTCTATAATATGAAGTGGCAGGCAGCCTAAGAATAAGAATTGCTACTACTTCTTCCAATAAAAATTACCTAGGATAGCTCTGTAATAATGATGGCATTAGAGAACATTAATGTCTGCAATTCCCAGATGGACTGTTGTCCTGTAACCTACAGATTTGTCTGGGATAATTCCCCCTTTTGCTGTATCCACGTGCCCTAGCATTTATCCTTTCAGCCCCAAGAATATCAGAAACAGCAGCCACAGAGTGGCTCCCTGACCCAGCTGCTGCTTTGTCACATATCACAAACTAATCTCAGTTACACCAGATCAACTCCTAAAGCAGAACCTCATTAATTACCAATGCTGCATAATGGCTTTGTGCAGGTTTCAGGTCATCATCACAATAATCTGGAAAAGAATATTGTATAGCCAGTCCTGAGGCATCCACAGTACTATTTCCAAATGTGAGTCATCATTCCTCTTTAAATTCAATTCCAGGGGTTCACATTTCAGGCAGGACATTTCTTTTCAACAAGGAGTCAAAAGTCCTAAACCCCCCACCAGTTTCAAGCTGTGAAATTCCTCTGACTCCTGTGGAGCAGTTTCTGCCATTAAATGGTGTGAATGATATCAGAATTAGACACCACCTCTCTGAACACTCATTGCTGCTTCTCTCCTGTATCTCTGCTCCTTGTGCTCTCTCAGAGCCTTCAGGTCCTGCCTGAGCTTCCCTCACAGCAGTTCAGCTGCAGCAGGCACTGCAAAAGCATGTTGCTTTGCCATCACATTGCTTTTCCCCTATTTTGTCCCTCTTTAATGGAATCATTAATTTTCCTGAGATTACTTTTTCAGTAATAAAAAATGAACATAAAACCCCCTGCATAATTAATCTTTCAACCCTCCTTCCTCATTTCCACCAATCACAGATTTTTCAGAGCTACATTTTCTTAAGCAGCTCATGTAAATCAAACCATCACGGTCTCCTTCCTCTCAAAAATCTTGTAGTACAACCCCCATAACACTCCCTATCTCATTTCTTTCTTCCATATTTCTATCTTAATAAAGCAATAGATGAAACAAAGTTCCTAGCAAGTAAAGACAGCAATGTACTCTCAGCCTCTGATAGCCTTGTCACTGTTTTCTCAAACAACATCTCTTAAATTGCCAGCTGGATCTTTCTCTTTTTAAATTCTGGATATCTACTTGTTCCCTCCCAGGCTTGACCTTCCATCTAACATTTGGTCTATGAAAACATGCAGGAGCAAATGGAAAAAAAAACCCTGGATTTTCATCTCTGGCTCCTGTGGTGTTTCAGCAAAAGCAAAGTCAGTTACCTCCAGCAAAAACTGACAAATCCACAACATACTGTGAGTACATTTCCTACATGTTTCTAAAATACTGCAATGCAATATTTTGCTTTGCACTTTTGCTTGGTGAGAGAAACTATTTGTACAGCTTTTCCTTTCATCTCAACCAAAGAAAATCATGTGTCTAGTACCTGTCATATGTACATGGCCATACTGGCAGGAAACTTGCATAAAACACATTTGCTTGTTTTATCTAAATAATCCCATTACCTGCCAGCAAATAGTGTAAACAATGCAATGCACAGAAACAGATATCAAACTGGATTGGAGTCAGTAAGCTTGGGAGGAAAGCACTAACTTATGTCTCAGAGTATGGGAAATATAATCCTAGCAGGTATGTTTAAGTCTTATTTTGTTCACATCAAAGCCTGGTTGCAGGGACAGCTCCTTTCATTTCCCTGGGAACCAATCTAAGGATGGGATATGCACAGGAAAACAGGTGGCTGGAGACAGCTGGCAGAGAATAAATACCCAGCTTTAAGGCAACTCAGGCATAATGACATGAATCCTCCAATTTCTAACTTTGTAGCTTGCTTTTCAACAAACACTTTAAAAATTAGAATTTAAAGAGAGGCAGGTTAGAAGGTTAAAGTGCCTCTGAACCAGTCTCACCTACTCACCTGGATCAGTGTGGAAGGAAAGTGTTGCTATAGGACACGAAAAACACAAGCACACACTGCTGCTCTCAAGGTGAAGAAAAAAGGGAAGTTTATTATCTGACTGCAACATTTATAGTTTTCCAAAAGTGACCGTGGATTGGAGGGTGAAAGTGCCACTTTTCCAATGACACTGGACAAACCAACAGTCCATCAAATTTCTCTTCCTCCATAAAAGAATGCAAAACAATGAGTTATTTACAGAAAATATGTGAAAAAAGTTTGTTACAAGAATGTAAACATCAAAAAGCTTTAAAAACCTTTAAAAAATCAAAGCAACAGGAAAGCACCCAGTAGCTTTCCAGTCTTGTCCAAACCTATCTAGATTTGGCTTCTCAACCCATTCTACAAGTTGGTCTTAAAGCCAAATGTGCTTTCTCCTTCCCCCAGCCCTGTCTTGAGAGGAAATCACAGAGCCATAGAACCTGCTGGGCTGGAAGGGACCCCTCAGGATCCCTGAATCCAGCTGCTGGCCCCAGACAGGACAAGCCCAGCAATCCCCCTGTGCCTGAGAGCCTTCCCCAGTTCCCACCACCAGCAGGGCTGCCCTGTGCCCTGGCACTGCTCCTGTCAGACCCAGCTGGTGATCTCAGCCCTGCCTGCCCTCGAGGGAGCCAGCAGCTCCTCCCAACCCAGCCTTGTCACAAACTTGGCGTTCCTTTGAGTCCTGTGTCAATGATTGCTGATTTCAAAGCACAGAGAGGCAAAGAGGAGCTGGGGATCTCTGGGCACCTCAGTGAGAGGTAGTGGGAGAGGTTTTACTGGAACTTCTGTGAGCCACAGAGAAGTTTGGTGAGAGGATCCATGTTTACCCCTGAAAGAATTTCCTACTAAGGTTGTTGACATAGAAATCAAGATACAAAGAAGGATAAATAAAGGAGACCTGCAACTGTCTATTCCAATAAGCACTTTGTTTGTCTTTCTTGACCGATGAGTAAAGTGTAAACTTTACTGAGTTTTTAAGAATGCATAAAAAGCATGCATGCCAGAATAAAAATGGGGTTTGAAGCCTTCTGAAAATGAAGTGTGTTATTTTGTATTGTCTCAAACTCAACTATGACAAGAAGTGATGTCAAAGGACAAGAAACAAGAGGGAAAAAAAAGTGTAAAGAACAAAGGAAAGAGAATGTGGAAGGGAGAACCAGTAGAGGCCTCCAATAACTGAATAAAAACTGGGCTGTGCAGGCTGGGAGGTAGATCAGTCTGGTGAAAACTAACCTGAATATCTGTGCCACTTCCTCCCTATACTGCTTATTACCTAGTCTTCCTCTGTACAGCATGTTTGTAGAGCCAGGTTTTGTTCCAGACTAGCATCAGTGACAACCGATTTAAGAGACAAACCTGCACAGTTACAGGAGACACACAGCTACACACGAGACAAATTGAAATGGCAGCACTGCCCTTCTATGGAAGGATGTAACCTGTGGCAGTGAAAAAATCCCTCTGGCCAAGCAGCTTTCACTGAAACTCTGCTAAAAAAGCTTTGTGCTTCTTAAGGGTTTGACTCATAAAAAAGAAATTATATGTAAGCTGCAGGCAACATTCAACGTCCCTTACTCTGAGCCCAGAATTCAGTAACAAAGATGATTAAGTAACTCAAAATGTGAACCAAGTTTTAATGATATTTAAATTCTCAACATTATTTAAAGAAAAATAACATAATGAGTACATCACAGAGCAGAGATAAAAACTGTAGTCCCCAAACAACCAAAAGCCTGAGCATGAGGCTGGGATAGTCATAGGAGCAACTCATACTTAGCACAAAAACCTGTTAGGGGTTTCACACCTCAAACACTTTCATGGATCCCATTAGACTACTATGAATGGAGACAAAAATTAAAATGCATTCACTGTCCTTCCACAGTTTTAATTCAATCCAGGCATGAGTTGAATATGAATTTGTGAAAATCAGTTTTCACCTTGTGTTATAAGAGTGAATCTTGAAAAAGGTCTTTTTTGTGAAAAGCCCCATCCTTGCAGAAAAACTGTGAAATAGAGGGTGAACACAAAGGTGAATGGATAATAGAAATGCCTTTGAGACAGCAAAGAATGAACAAAAGAGGCTAATATTCTGTAAATCGTGTCTTTGAGTTTTGCACAGCATTTCAAATGAAGGCAAGAAAAAACTATACTTCAGTGTAGTCCCAGCTATCGCTGTCATTCTGTCATTCCCAGTTCTTTTCTACCCCTCAAGTCACATCACTGCAGGCACAACCAAACAAACCCAGGGCAGGGTTGTTTTCCATGCCACGAACAGCGCCTAAAGTCACTTCAGAGAGGGTGTTGGGGCTCTTACTGGTGGCCTTAACCAGCAGAGTCTTAAAATTTCAGTGCTGCTGTAGCTGCCCATTACTAATGGTGCTTCTCACTGGGAGCAGAGTGCAGCTCTGGTTTGCCACCTGTGTGTGTTCCCAAGGCACTTGGCACACTCTAAATTTTACCATCAAATGGTTTGAAACCTTCTCACCCTGGCCAGGAATGTGAAACTCCAAGAGAAGCCAGAATCAGTCTCCCTGAATTGCAACGAGTTTCCTTAAACAGGAGTGAGAGCAGCAAAAGCACATTCTGCCAGGTCTTGAGCAGAGGGAATTTTAGGGCTCCAGGATCTGTCAGAGGTGGAAAACAAGTCCTGTTGTGTGGTGAGGGGAGGGTGGACAGCAAGGGGTAAACAGGGAGGAGCTGATTGGCATTCTTTAGGATGGCATTCTTTACTGAAGCCTGTGGTAGGAGGGAGATTTGAGTTCCAAAGGAAACAGACCCTCACCTTTCCCCATATCTTAAAGCAAGAGTCATCAAGCTTCTTGATCATATACCACACAAATTAGCAGATGCTGCCACTTCACAACACAATTTGAAAACCATTTTAGCATCTCAAACAATGAGGAGGAGGGAGATGTTAATAGAAATGGAGATGTCAGGAAGAAATCCCTGGGCATTTTGGCAATGTGAAGGGATTTTATCAGTTCATCTGGTTAATCCAATTTAGCTGGTTATTGCTGCAAAAGTAATCCAATTTATCTGCTTGTTCCTGACAAAAATATAAGGAAACAGGAAAAAACTCTTCCAATTGATAAAACATATTCTATAATACTGTAAGTTTCCTGCAAAGTCCCAGAGTAAGGTGTTTTTAAAGACTGATTTCCAGAGTAGTTCCTTGTTACACAGAAACTTCTGAGATAAGTTGGGATAAATTACATTTTGTTTAATATACATGTAAACAGTGACTTCCCATTAGGGGAGACAGTAAATGCTGCAGGGAAATGTAGTATCAGAATTTTTATTATGTTACAGGAGTTTATTTTCTGCTCACACCTCCAACTGACCCTGAGAGTAGATTAATGACATAGACTTCTGACCAAACCAAATCAGAGTCCTTGTTTTGTTTTCTCTCAATATAAACCACAGCTTTATAACAGATTTTGTCAACAGCAGCAACAAAGTTTTTTATCTCCTAGCTTATTTTTCACACCAAAGAGCCAATTTTGTAAAGCAATTCCTGAGCTCTCAGAGTGCCATTTAGTATTTTAAAAAGCACAGAGTAAAATTTTTAGAGCCAGGGCAGACAGAAGGGATTTTCTCCCCCTTCCCATCTCTGCTGGTTCATTAAAAGCATTATTATCTGCTGGGCTCTACACCTGTGCAGCACAGCATTGCTGTTATAGAGATGCTTATAGAGAGGATGTGCAGAGAGGCTGTTAAATAAATTTACATGGATTTTGGAGGTGATGCCTCCTTGTCAGCCCAGCCCTGTGTCCCAGCCCAGGAGCTCTGGTGAGGAGCTGGAAATCACCACAGGCAGGGGATGCTGAAATGGCTCTGCAGCCTCCCAGGCCTGGGGCTGCTGGATCTTTTCCTGGTCAAGACAGATTATCCCTCCTGTTGAAATAAGCCCAAGCAGTAGGTTTGTTTAAACACATCTGGTTTAGTGCAGAAGGGAAGCAAACACCGGTAGTTGTTTCTTCCTTGTTTTCATTGCTGTGGTTGTAACTCTTAATTCTAAAAAGGAGATAATATCTTCCTGATAATTTTTCCTTGCCTTTCCCCTTGAAAGTCTGTTCTTAAAATACACATAAATAGAAAGAGACAGGCAGGTAGGAAAAGAGGAAAGTAGTATCTGGAAAACATGAATATTCTGTCTTAATCTCTTTGGGGAAAAAAGGATGGCATGGTTCCAGACATAAGCCCATTGTACAGAACACTACAAGTATACAGCCAACAGTTTTCTTGCAAATCTTCAAAACATGCTGGTTTTTCCTCATGAAAAATTTATTTTTGAGGCTCATAAGGACTGTGAAAAAAAACTTTGACTTTCTTTTAAGAGAAAAATGCTGAATTCTTGCAAGACAGTGTTTGAAAACTTAAATCCTGACTGTTCAAACACCTATCTTCTAATCCACTCAAGTTCAAAACAGAACATTTGAAACTGTCATAAATTGTGAGAGACATCAGTTAACAGTAGAATAATAAATTCACAATGATTTTACCTTTAAGAATCTGAGTTCAATCTGTTGTCAAATCTGGAACACCCAGAGGAAGAAGCCTGAAGACTTCTCAGAATGAGAGAAAATTTCTGAAGATTCTTAGCATCCTCTCAGCTAAGAATATTTGTTAATGTATTTGCACGGATCTTAAGGAAAGAAAACACTTGGTAAGATAAACTTAATTTTGCTTCTCATTACTGACAATTGTAACAAATTACATCTTTTTAAGACACCACAAATGAGGTTGGGCCTCATTTATGGTCTGTTTTCTAAAAGCTAGGGCCAAATTCAGCCCTTGAATTATTTCCATCTTTCATTTACAAGCAGCTGAAATCATCCTTACACTTTTTCTCCCTAACCATCAGAAATTACTCTGAAGACCTCCCAGCAGATTTTCACTCCAGCTCAGTGTTATCTTGCCTAAAGTTTAGTGCACAACTTTTGCAGTCCCTACCCACCAAGTCTCCAGAAATTAATCTACATGAGCATGGATCACTTTTGGCTTGTGAAATGGACACCTACACGTAATTATTCTGTGGCGTCTGAAATCTGGTTTGAGATCATGAGAATTAAACCAAAACGCATGAAATTTATTTCTACATGTTCTCCTGACAGGTTTATACATTACTCAATCTCCTCTGTAAGGAGCAGCCTCTGCCCTTCTCATCAGGATGGAAATTACAGAATATTTCTGACCACATGCACATGAGCCGTGCTGCTCCTTGAGCATGTTTAATAATCCAACCTTGAACAAGCACTCAGGGCAGGCTGGCAGTGGGTGGTTGTGCTGCTGCAGCACCAGCATCCAGGCTGATGGGCACAGAGTTTTTCTGGAAGGAAGTCTGCAGCTGATGGCTGCCCTGCTATTCCCTGACTGCTGACCTGTGGAATCACAGGAATCTCCTCCTCTCTCTCTCTATGGCATAAGGGACAGTAAAACCAGGCACTCCAGCCTGTACAATTCACACCGGGACACAGGCTAAGGAATATCCAGGCAAAAGTTTATGAATTTTTTTTCTCTCTACTTGTGTGTCTTTATTCTTTTATTACTTTATCATGATTCCATTACTCCATTACTTTAGTTGGACTCCATTAAAATTCAGTGGCAGGCTACACAGGGCTGAAATGTGAATTTGCATACTAACTAACAACACCAAGATCTACAATCAGAAATATCAAAGACATATTGAGCTAATCTCTGAAGGGAAGAACTTCTGATTCTACTTGATATTTGCTAAAATATATGAACAAACTACCAATTATAATGGATTCCTGACTGACAGATAAAATCAGTCTGCTTGTAAGTAATTTAAGCATGTCTAAGCTCAAGGAGTAACTTGTATGACATTACATTTCATTGCATTAGCTAAATGAAGATGAACTTTTTAAATTGTCAAACCTGATTCTGTGCTGAAAAGAATGATGAAATTGAGGCAGAACTTACATACACCTGTCCCCTCCACCAGCTAAACCATCATGTGTGGATGTATTCTGAATGTGGAAAAAAACAATCTCCTTTCCTTTCAACTGGCAACGTGTAAGACTCTCATCTCAAGAGGCAGCTGGCCTGGCTCCTGTTTAGATAGCTCATATTGCTCAAGGGCACAGTGTTTGTCACCTGTTCTGGGGTGAGTTTTATCCAGACTAAATGTTTCCTTTCTCCTTTTATCCATTCCCTTTCCTCTCTTTGCTAATATTTTAAAAACTAATTTATCACTTTCATGAGACAGCCTGTCTTGTCCAACATTTTGCTCTTGCAGTTGCTGTATCATCTAAACATTTCAGGGGCTTTGAACCAGGTGCCATCATCCACTGGGCACCAGTCGCAGCACAAGCAGTCCCAGAAATGCACTTGTTAGGCAGACACTGAACAGTTCCCTTTATGCTCCCGTGAAAAGCTGACAGGATATGCAATGTGCAGTGAAACAGGAGCTGAGTTTTGTGTCTAAATTCCCAATTACAGCCATGTGGAGAGACCCTTACAAAACAGCTCATGCAATGTGCTCAGCCCATGGAGAGCCCTTGGTGGTGCCAATGCCATTGTCCCAGGTACTCAGCAGAGGGATCCAGCCAGCTCAGCACTTGGAGAGCACTGGGGGAGCCTCACTTGCACCTCCCTGCTCTCCTCCACTGCTCTGGATTGTGCAGGTTTAGTCCAAGTTCCCCCCAGAAGGAGAAATCTGTGCTGCTGTGCCACCCAAGTGTGGCAGGTGCAAAACCAACTGCTTGAAAATGGGGAGATGAAAACTACAGAGCATTCTTACTAGAGAGTACTCTTTTGAAAGAACAGACCTTGCTGGCTGGAGAGAAGAAAAATGTGTAAGAAAGGAAACCTCACAGGATGTTTTACAAAGTTTGGACAGGCAGGGAAAAGCTAAGGGTGCAGGAATAAAAAGCCCCAGTCTCAGAAATTAAGGCACTGCTCTGCAGGCAGTTATGGGCTGTCACCCCTCAGTAAGATGTGAAGCCTGCCTGACATTGCATGGGAATGCTTTGCCAGCTCAGAGCTTAACAGACACACATTGTGGCACAAAGTCACACTCAACAATGTCAAATGAAAGAAAGAAAAAAATAATTATAGCATCAACACCTCAATCAAAACAACAACACCAAAATTCAGCATCATTTGTACAGGTGGAAATGTTAAACGTTATTTGTTCATGACTTAGTTTTTTCCTCCTGTTCATATTAGTTCTTTCTCTAGTGGTGGAAAGTCACAAGTAATATCCCTTACATTTGGCATTTTGTTTTATTTCCTCTTGTCTGAGCATTGCACCTTCAGGTATTTCAATTATATGTGAAAGATGGGTCTCTTCCTTTTGCTTCACTGTAGATGTTTTTCATTTGCCATTTGAACTCTGTAAATGTATGTTGTCAACTTTACTTAACTTCAAAAGCCACGTCTGTCTTACCAGACCTTTTGGGTTTTAACCAGCTAAATTTATTAATCTGTGTGCCTGGTATTTGTTAGTCTACTTGAGACATATAATTTAGGATTCCATGAACCTCAGTTAAAAGCTCATGTTCCATCCAGGGAGTGTGATTTAAAACACTCAATGGCATGCCAAAAGTAAGCATTATGTTTCTCTTCATAGATTTTTGTGCCTCCCTTCATCATCTGTGATAAACTGCACATTGTGGAGTAAGCTCTAAGGTTTACTTCTTACATATCCTTAAACAGTTCCATGAGAAAAGCATCTCTAGTTTCACCTCAGCTAAACTTCTGCTCACTGAGCAAATTCTGTGTTTCTTTGAAACTCATAAAATTTTTCTTTGGTTTCAATTTAAAGAGTTTGCAATTCTTTATGCTTCTCCTGAATTTATTCCTCTTTCAAAATTTTGTCACAAATATTTTTGGCTCGGTATCTTTGTGACAAATTTGTCCCTGCTGTATTCTGTCTCCCAGATTATTGTAAAAATGACTCTGCACCCTTTCTGGGTATGAATTTTGCAGAATTCTCCTCTCCATGCACACTGACCCTTGTGTGGGTAGACACAAGCAGGAGCACTGAGTGCATCAGTTTTCAGTCAGAGGAGAGTTAAGAGCCCACTGGCAATCATGATCACTCAGCTCCACTAGAGCTGAAGCATTAAGAGGTTCATCTCTATCTGGCCTGTCAGTGTGCTCCTCTTGTCACAACAGTGACTGCCTTACTCTTTTTGTGAGGTGTATGCCCTGCATTTCACTCCTTTCATTACCCTTTGAGCTCCTGCTCTGCCCTTCACTGTCTCATTATCACAGTGCCTATCACAAGAGGGTGATGACATCTGAAACTGAGCAGCAAAGCCTGACACAAAGGTGGGTCTGGAGACAATTCACTGCAGCAGGTGACAATTACAATGAACCTGACTGAAAATTGGCCTGATGTCCTGGGGCATGGCAGAGGCTGACAGCCCAGGGTGAGTGATGCCACTTGTGTGAGGTGTGAAACAGAATGGAACCAAACAAACAGAATGGAACCAAACAGAACTGAACCAAACAGAATGGAACCAAACAGAACTGAACCAAACAAACAGAATGGAACCAAACAGAACTGAACCAAACAGAACTGAACCAAACAAACAGAATGGAACCAAACAGAACTGAACCAAACAGAATGGAACCAAACAGAACTGAATGGAACCAAACAGAACTGAACCAAACAGAATGGAACCAAACAGAACTGAACCAAACAGAACTGAACCAAACAGAACCAAACAGAATGGAAACAAACAGAATGGAGCCAAACAGAATGGAACCAAACAAACAGAATGGAACCAAACAGAACTGAACCAAACAGAATGGAACCAAACAGAACTGAACCAAACAGAACTGAACCAAACAGAATGGAATCAAACAGAACCAAACAGAATGGAACCAAACAGAACTGAACCAAACAGAATGGAACCAAACAGAACAGAACCAAACAGAATGGAATCAAACAGAACTGAACCAAACAAACAGAATGGAACCAAACAGAACTGAACCAAACAGAACTGAACCAAACAGAATGGAACCAAACAAACAGAATGGAACCAAACAGAACTGAACCACACAGAATGGAACCAAACAGAACCTAACAGAACTGAACCAAACAGAATGGAATCAAACAGAACTGAACCAAACAGAACTGAACCAAACAGAATGGAGTCAAACAGAACCAAACAGAATGGAACCAAACAGAATGGAGCCAAACAGAATGGAACCAAAGGAAAGGCAGGCATTGGACTTGCTGCTGCTCCAACCCTCCCCAAGGAAAGGCACTTTGTAAAACTGTCCTTTCCTGGGTATCTGCTCCTATGGAATGAGCAAAGTGAAAGCTCAGCTATGAAAAGTGCTTTATCCACCCCTGAGGCATGCTGAACCTGGAATGGGCACAGTAGTCCTGCTGTGGCTCAGCTTTCAGACAGATAAGGTTATTTCTGCTCCATGCACTACCCATACATCTACAGCTGCTTTGGGCTTGATTTTTTCCTAATAGAGTTCATTCTTTTTCTGAGGGATTGTAATCCTGTCATATGAGTAGGCTAAAACAGAATTCCAGATTTTCTGAAACCACTCCATGGGCCTTCACAAATCCTCCTTTCCCAGATTCCTTTGCCCTATGCATTTTTCTAGACATTGTGAGGTAGCACCAGCACAATGGAAAGCTACAGCAGTGTGCTCATTTCAGCCCCCACAGCTGCACAGCCACGGGGTGGGCTCTAAGTCAGGATCACAGGGTAATGCACAACCTTGAGAACCTCTTTAGATATCAAGGTGTTGAATGGCTATACATTCCACATCAGTTCAGGTGTCTTTATGGCTACAGCTGTAAAGACAGTTTTTGGGGCTGAGTGTCCATTCTCCACCTGACCTGTCAGAGGTCACCTAAAGAGGCAACACCTGGACAGGTGAAGGGTCTCTTTGAAACCTCTCCAGAGGAAACTACACCTGCTCCTATCCATGCTACAGCTCTTAGCTATTCATTGAATAAACAGACATAAGTTCATATTTTCACCACACTTTCCAAAGTATAGTAATAAAAATAGGTGATGATGAAATGTTGAATAAAAAACAAATTCTGTTTGATAAGAAAAATGTCCCCTTGAGAGAAAATGTAATCCTGTGATCATAAATCTGCAGCTGGAGCTGAGTGAAAATAAGCAACCTTAGGTCAGGGAACTGCACAGAGGTGGAGGTGGTGTAGATCATCTTATAATTTAGAGGCAATGGTTGCAAAGTGCTTAGCTCTGATGGGGAGAATTATTTACAGCAAGTGCAGAGAATAATCTAGTGATATGTGAGGCTCTGCAGTTACATAAAAGAGAGAGATTACCCTTTGATCCAAGTATCTGTGCTCTCTTATAGCCCTCATTACAGACGTTGATCAAGCAAGGCTGCTGCATTGCTGCCAGATGAAAGGAGATGAGAGTGATACTCCCTGGCCTCCCCAGCAGCTTATCTATGGGAGCTGTGGAGTTATTTGAATGATGGAACAGAGGGCTGTACAAAAAAATGGAGGTGGGAGTGATCACTGTTCCTTGATTCCTCCTTGGAGAATGAATGCAGGGAGTTCTGCTGTGGGAAACCACAACCACTGTACGGCAATTTTTCATCCTGAAGTAAGAAACCTCTCACATAAGCATGAATATACAGATGTACTTTTCACTTATTGAATTATGCTTATTTTGCTCACAAATCATTGTTAGTCAAATGCTTTTCTTAAACAGATCACTTTCCTATCACAAGTATAACCAGAGTCGTGTACAGGTGTCTGTGGAACAAGATCTCCATTGACTCACTATTCTCACTCTCAATAAATATACATTCACATAACTGAGATCTAAACATTAAGCCTGAGGACACTGTATGAGAATGGAGATGAAAAAGAAATGAGAAATGAAATCACATCAAAATCTGAAGATGTGACCCTGCAGAATACATTCTATCAGAGGAGCAGGCTGTATTCACATCCTGCCCTGACTATTCTGTGGTGCTAAAAGCAGTTTTCTTGTAGAGTTTAGCCAGTGCCATTCCACCATTTGGGGTTGGAATTCTCTCTTGCATGACCTTGTTTCTCTTTCCCAAGAGAGGTGCAGTTTCCCAGTGCAGTTTCCCTCCCCTGTCAACGGCATCAGCTCCCCTGAGGTCTCCCTTGTGCCCCTGAGCACACCAACTCCTGTGGCTGATACTCTGAGATTTATGGGCTTTTACTCATAATGAGAAAGCTTTTCTGAAACTTGCTATTACTGCAGTAATGTGATTTTTATGATGGCAGGCAAACAATTCAGAATAACTAAACAGGAAATGGATGGATAGGGAGAGATTTCCCCTGGAACACTCTGGATTTTCTAATTTGTGTTGATTCACATACTGCTCATACACAAAAAAGAGGAACCTTCTGAATTCTCAGTGTAAAGGTGGAGAGCTACTGATCTCTTTTTTACAGGAACTGCAGCTGCAGAGAAAATTGCCATTGATAAAATGATATATGATCATTTATGCAGCAGAAATAACTAATAGAGCTGAGACTGCACAAAAGTGCAATATTCATCTTACAGAAAGCATTTTTCAGTGAGACTATATGCAAATCAGGTTTTATGCTGCTGAAGATTCTGATTAAACTTATAATTTAGGTTTTAATTGAACTTTTTATTGGATTTTTCACAATAATTTTGCCTCATTTATATAAATAATTAACTGCTGTAAAACAACTTGCCAAAATAAATTCATAAATTCTATGGCAATATCTTTTTTTTTTTTTTTATTGTGGTGAATTTCTGCAGCATATAAACACTGAGCACCCTATGCCTGGGTTTTCCTGTGTTCCACACAGGTAATCCCAACAAGTCTGTACACAAGGACAGGATTTAACAAAATGCATCTGTAAACGGTGCAAATGATTTCTATTTTTTTTAAGAGATGGGCAGATACAGACAGTAAAAAAATTGCAGAACGATAGAGCCACAAAGATGATTGTTCTGCAGAATAGGTAGCTTGGATAGAGGGGCATATGTGACTACTTTACTGTCCAGTCCTGAAGTATAAAGTTAGTGCCACTTTACACTAAGCTTTGAAAAAGAAAAGGCAGCTCTGTTGTACAAAATTGAGATTCAGGTTTCTTTTCTTTTTTTTCTTTTTAAGAAGATGGCTCCAAATTAACTGCTTACCTAGAAATACTGAATTTATTTACAGTACTTTAATTCTAGAAAATCCCATCAGCTTCAGTGAAATAATTCCACTTTTATGCTGGTGCGATTCAGGTCAAATTCTGAATCACTGACTTTTAAATTCCAACTTTAAGGAATTTAATATTTCTCTACATCCAGCAAAATCCTGCTTTACTACCGACTGTAAACAGTATTTTCACAGATCTGGGTTTTAAGAACTCTATTAATTATGTTCCCTGGCATTCCTAATGCTGTATATCCTTTTTGCAGTAAGACAGAAATCCAGCTGCTCGTTCATAACTTATTTACATCACCAAAATTAAAATACAGTCCATAAACTGCTACATGAAATTTTCACTAAAGCTGAGCTACAAAGTGCTGTGGTTCAGAAAGTGAAGGACACAGCAGGATGCAGGGAAGAGTCAGTGGGGTTAATATTGCAAAAATGTCCCTGATGTCCAGCAAATTCAGTGTTTTCTAGGAGGAGACACACAACAAACAACTGAGCTGTGACTCTGCACAAACAAAAGAGGCGAAAAACTATCCCAACCCAAAGAGAACTTTTTCTTTCCCATTAACTGTTTCAAGCTCCTGGGTGGAATCACTACAGCAAGTTTGGATGTTGTAGGAGCTGAAAAGCTCCTGCCCAGCCAACTGGGAGACAATTTCAGACAGTGCTTTGTTCACATGCATTGTTTATATGCTCTGCCCTTTGATGGAGTGTTTAGCCAAGTTAGGAGCACAAAAGCCTGGCAGCTTTTTTATAGATGGGGAATGAGCATTTCTGAGAACTGGAAGTGTAAAAGCAAAGTCTGTTCTGCAGTCTATGGGGGGAGTGCAGAACTTAAATTTTTAATCTGCATTTGTACAAAACAAAACTGAGAAGCAAGCAAAATATGTTTAATCTACAACTAGACTAAATATCCAGATCATTCAAGTAACCCTAAAAATTAATAAATAGCCCATATTTCATGAATATAATAATGTTAGACTAATTTTTACAATCTGATTGTATTGCATTTATTTTGTCAATGTAAACAAATGCAGTCTTTCAGATATAAAAAATGGAGACAGACACAGTACTTTAGAAATATGAAAGAATTCATTATTTACAAAAGAGAGTGTGCATTTTCCTTGATTTCTTAGTCTTTTATCCATACAAGTGCTGTTCAATAAGCACATAACTGACCTCATTTTGACTTAGAGGCTTTTAAATTAAAACACATTTCAAGCCTACTTCAAAGTTTTCTTATTGAACTGTTTCAGAAGTTCTAAGGATCATAAACCTGTTATACAACCCTAACAATTTCAAGCAAATCTTTTTATTCTTTTAATTTTTAACTGTGATTCCAGAAGTTTAAAAAAATGGGTTTAGCAAAGAACAATAAAATTCCAAAAATACTAATAAAAGATGTGTGAAAGAGATATTATCCCTGTGCAATATTATTAATAATTAACCACAATATTATTTTCACAGAAAACATCATTATCTAAGTTCATCAGACAGTAAGAAAATTTCCACAGAGACATTCTAGCAATGACCAAAACCACCACAAGACCCAAACATGCTCACTCCCAGCAGTGGCTCCCTTCACTCCCTGGACAAAATGCAGGGTGAGGTCTTGTTCTCATTGGTAGATTTTCCACCAAATTCACTGTGATCATGTACAAAGGCAAACTCAGGAATTAATAACTGAAATCTCATTATCTCATTCCTAGATATACAGTAAATATCAGAATTAAAACTGCACAAATTGCCCAGCCCTCAGTTTGTTCCCCCCATGGCAGACAGAATAATTTCTACACAAAAATGATTTCTGAAGAATATTTGTAATTTATAATAAAGGTATTGTTTGGGTCTTTCTTTTTTCCTAAATAAATCATAAAGAATTATTTCAATTTATTTTCCAGAAACTTGGAAATTTGAAATTAAAATTTTTGCCCATGAGATTTGAACTCAGTCTATGGAGGTTCTTCTTTAAAAAAAATTGTTTCCAACTCCCACTGGAAGAAATTAAATCATCTCTAGACTATTCAGACAGCATTTTTATTTAGCAGGTCATAACTGAGATGAACTGAAAGGGCAGCTACTGTTAAACTGGTACTTATATAAACTTCCAAAAAAAGTCTATTATTTCAATTGATATTTCTGTTATGGAATGATTTCATCTTCTCCTCTCTTGACCTCCTACATGTTCAAGTGCACTAGTCTTTCAAATAGCTGTAGTGACACATTTAGAAAGGCAGAGCTGCCCAGCATTATTAGAACTCAGTGAAGTACATAAATATAGTTTCAGAGGCTTTTATTTCACACTCTCACAGTCATCAGAAATGCTTAGAAGTAATAATTTAGAAGTGTTTTATCAATGTTTCAGTTGTCTGGGACCCAGTGAAATGGAGATATATTTGAAATGACAGTGGATTGCAGCAAGGTGAGCAAAATATTTGGAAAAAGGTTCCATAGGAAATTCACTGCAGTCCATGTGGCTTAAACACGACTGTCAGTTATTCAAAATGTCATCTGTACACCCAGAGTGCCTCAAGCTCTGGATTAGCAGCTGATTCATTCATAGTAATTTCTATAAATGCCAGAAGCCATTCATGATCTTTGTTGTCCAAATGCATTTTGTCATAGCAAATCCCAGCAAATAGCGAATATTTTATGTTCTCTTTGATGGAGCTTTACTTTCATGTTAGAGTACCTCATTTTACCCTCTATTAATTGCTCTAGTGCAATTTTTTTAGTTATTGAAAGGTGCCATATTTCAGAAGTATATTTATAAAAGAATTTCTTTCTTCATTCCTTTCAAGCTCCTTCCAAATCAAAGCCCCTTGGAGATAATTCCTCTGGACCTCTGCAAAAGACCTTTTGTGTGCAGGTCAGAACCAAACGATGAGGGATCCACGGGTCACGTAATGAACCTGCTATTACTGAGAGGTAATGGCATTTAAATGCATTCTGCATTTATGCCACATCTTGATGATGAGCTCGGAATGATTAGAAAGCACTTGAAAGCTGCTGTGTGCCGGTGGGATGGATGTGGGACCCAGAGTGGGTTTGTTTTCTGCTCCGCGGAGCGTCCCCAGGCACTGCAGGGCCCAGGCAGCCGTGAACTGATGGGGCCCAGGGCTGCTGGGCTGGGGGAAGAGAATGCATCCTCTCAGCAAGAATCACAGTGCTTCAGCATGGAAAAGTACCAGATACCCCTTTGCAGAGATGGGGTGGGGCAACCTCTATTCAATATGGTAACTTTCAACAATATTGATAACTCTGACAAAATCAGGGAAAAAAAAAAAATTATGCGAGTATTTACCTGCCAACCTCCCTGTGAGTAAAGGATCTCAGGCCCAGGTGTGGCAAAAGAAATTAAATCTGCTGGCACTTGTGTTGTGACACTGCAGATCTTAAAATACAGACCAGGCTTAGCACCAGGGATTCAGAATCTAAGCTTTGCTCCAGTTGTGTTTCTCAGTAGTATCAACACAGCTTATGAGCTACTCGTCATTCAACTGAACAAAACCAAGTAAAAGATGTCAAGCTAGCATTCAGTTTTTAAATATCAAATAATTACAAGTCTCTGGCTCTGATTTTTAAAAAAATTGGTCTCAGATGCCTCAAATATATAAATATATATCTCCTAAGATATTTACAGTGAAAAGAGTTAATTAATTAGGAAGAGGTGCCTGCATAGAAATGAGAGGTACCTGACATAAAAATCATCAGCGGAACCTTAAAACACAATCCAGCATCCATTCTGGAAATGACAAAAATGTCTAATTCTGCCCATCAGTTTACACCAACTTCCAAGGAATCAGGCCAGGTGCACAAGGGGTTGTACACTGCAACCATAAAATCTCCATTAGTCCTCAATCTGAGGACAGTCACATGCAAATATGATTTAAGACAGAGTGGGTTTATTCCTTTCTGCAAAACTTTCTCCTCTCATTATCATCTGAAACTAATTCTAATATTTCCAAGAACACAAATACACACAGATTTACTCAGGAGCTATCACATCACAGACATCCTGAAAATATGAAGGAAAGCTTAAATCAAAAGGGAGAACTAGAACTGGAAAATATCATTTAGCAAAAGATGTTTTTCCAGCAATTTAACAGAATCTGCTGTTGTTCAGAGGGTGTAGCACCAAAACACAAATTACCTCTTCTGAAGGCAGCTGGCAGAAATGCTCAATTGTCTGTAACTCAAGAAATGGAAGTACAAGCATCAAAAAAGCAAGACAGGTGTTCAAAGATATGTGGGCTTCTAAAGAACAACCCATGCCTCGTCCTGGATTTCTAATTCTTCTGTTCTTTCCAATAAATTGAGACCCAAATGCTCTTGTTTACCTTTTATATAAGAACAAACAGTGCCTCTACCTGCATGAATCAACTTAGAGAAAACTTCAGGAAAGCATTGCAGTTGATTTCAGCACTGTCACCCACCTGCACAGGCTGGTTCTTAAGCAGAAACTTTTCAAATCAATGTGCAGGATATACCAAAGACACTCCTGAAGCAATTCCAGTGAGAATATGCACTTAATATCAGTTCATCAAAGAATGATTATTCTCAGTGAGCTCAAGGCACAGTACATTCCTTTCCTGGAATGTATTATGAAAACACATATAAATATTACATCACTATGTGAATCAAAATCTCTACATCTAAAAAATATAAGAAAAGCCACCTTACAGTTCCAGGAAACACCACGTATTGCAAGCATTCTCAAAAGAAAGATAACTATATTCGAAATTTTGCAGAATCTAGGACAAAGGAATTCACTCACCCAGCACCCAGCTGCTGCCTGTTCTCTCGAATTTCTTAATGAAATAATTTATTTGGTAATTATGACACAAAGAGAACTGGTAACAATATGACCCCTAACAGTTTGTCCCTACACTTCATGTATGACAAGCCTGCATTAACTCTGTTCAATTCAGTGCAGCAACACCAACATCTGCTCCTTTCCTGTTTTGGGAATTTCCACATGGAGACACCTGCTGGAGAGGCACAGATTATTAAACTGAGGCTAAGTGAGATAAAGGTGCTTCCAAATGGCTCCTCCTGATGTGAACAGTTTCACTGTGACCCCATACAGTGTTCCACAATTCAAGAGACTGGCTAATTGTCTTATAAGGACTGAGTTTTATAAAGCTCTTCAGAAGAATTGCAAAATTACAGTCTGATTTAATACATTCTCTCCATCATGATTCTCCTCGTATGGAGAATCAAAATACTCAACCAAGCTGTGGGACAGGATGGCAAATCCATGAGAGCAAGTGGAGAACTTCTGGAGACAACCACCCAGACATCAACCCTTCTGAGCAGCGCATGTGAACGTGGGATTTGTATCGTATGATTTGTACCTCTGGTTTTTTTACTTGGTACTCAATTTACTGTTTGAAAGGATGGTAAGGATAAAGGCAAAAATCATCAGAAACATAGGAGGAAACAAAATTCATCCCTGGGAGCTATTTTCACTGAGATCCATTCCATCTTACACAAGGAGGATACAACAAAACCATCGTGGCAACCTCCCTTCAAATCGAGATGATTAAGGATAATGCAACAATTCTAGGTCTCATTCCTGTCCTCCTTTGTGTCACCTTAACCCCTGTGTCCCAGATCTCAAGGAAATGCAGGGAGAGGAACCAGCCTGGCATTTATCAAGTCTCATTTTGTTCCTGCAGTAGTGGTGCTGCAGCTCCCTGGGTCTGCTTGGCTCTTGCAGCATCACAGGCAGAGAATTTTGGTATGGTTCTGCAAGTTTTGTTTGGCATACTGTAATTTTTAATCAGAGATAGTTTTTTAGTCCTTAGAAAATTAATTAAATTAAAAATGTCATGCTTGAATGTGTCATGTATCAATTTTGAAGACTTAATTATAAGAGGGAATTAAGCTTTGATTAAGCTTTTCTTCTGAGAGCAGTAGCTGTCATTCTCCTTTGTCTTAAGATAAGGGAATCTTTTTGGCTCAGTCTACAAAAATGTCACTCTATTATTTATTCCTGACAACACTGTCTAGAAGTCAGCCTGGTCTGAAGACAAACACTGCAGGTACCATGGTCATTTTCTGCATTCTGCATCCTCAGAGAGCCATGGCATTACAGTCTCCTTGTAAAAACTGGGAGAAAAAAACAGCACAAGGTGGCAATAACAAAACTTATAGAATCACATAGTTTGGATCAATTTGTTGAAGGACGGTGACATTTAAAAAAGAAATCTTTTGTTGTGTTACCAGAAAATGCCTTTTGGGTTTTTGAGCTTTCAGGCATGATAAAAGCGTGGGCAAGTTGTGGAGACTCTTGTACCTAAATTGATACAGAAAAATCTAATAAAACTGAGCTAATGAAAAAATAAATCAGGACATTTCAAAATCAGAACTCTTAAAAACAAAGCACTAACTCTAGCTAGAAGGGGGTCAGGGGGGGGTATGTGTACTTCTGAACTCCACACTTAGCCTGTTTCACTCATTTGATGCATTTCCATGAGAGCAAAGCACATACAGGCAGGCAATATGTTCTTAGGGACTTCTGCAAGGCCTCAACACTCAGCACTCAGTAACAAGAATTAAAATGCAGCAGCAATAGAGGCTTTGTTTGAACAGTGACTGAAGGCTGCTTAACAGGGAGGGAAGCCACATCCATAGGACAGGACCATTTCCATGGAATGCACATGCCAATCATCCTCCTGGACTCATTCCTATCACTCAGAGTCCTGCCAGGGGTATACATTAATTTTAATCTGGAAATAAGTTGCTACATTTAATTCCAAAATCATTAACGGCTGCCCCTGTGTTAATGTAAATTAGATAGCCCCATAGTTTGGCAGAGGAAATGAAATCCGACTGATGCAAAGCAGAAAAAGGCAGAGCTTCTGTTATTATTTGTATTATTACAGCAAAGAAAAGGCTCAAATACTGAATTTAGAAAATGGAAAGCAAGGCTGCATTTGAACAGACCTGTATTGTTGCAGACAATACTTGTCTGAGAGAATAGCTAGGAGGAGAGAAGAGGAGAAAAAGCAAGCACTCTACATTTTATAGATAGGAGCAAAAGCAAAGAATTCGGTGGTTTCATCCCACACAAGTATAGACAAACTAACTGAACCACCTTAGCTGAGAAAACAGAAGCTTGAAGCTTTTTCTTGATTTAAGGGGAAGATCCATGTACAGCAATGTAGAAATGCCACACATTTGTCCATTAACTATTCAGGAAGCCTGAGGCAGCAGCATGACTACCTTGTATCTCATTAAATATCAGAATTCAGGTGGGATAAATCCAACCCAGGGAGGTTTTTAGATTTGCCCAGGGTCAGACAGGGTGATTCAGGAAAGTAAAGAACTGAATCAAAAACTGTGAGTCCCATGCCATTTCCAAGGCATGGTCCAAAGGCATTTCCAACACCATTAGTGAGATACATAAAACTGAATTCTGAAATGCCCTTGCCTAAATGAAGCCTCAGACAGTTTGGTGAGACCTGGACATGCTGAGAATTCCAAACACACCTTTTCAGCACCTTTCTGAAAAACTCCCACAGGGAGCAATTGCAATAGAACTGGTCTTGTAGCCCCCAGGTAATTGCAAAGTGCCTCAGAGCACAGACACAGCTTGCATTCATTTTTCCATTTGTGTATTTCCATGTACAAACCCTCAGGGCTCAGCTTGCCAAAGACAGGCTGCTCACCAAGGAGGCAGGTCAAGCCCTCAGGAAGGGGGCAAATGCCCATTTGGACTCTGTGATTTCTGCCTGGACTTGTTTACCCAGGGGAAACTCCACAGAAAGTGAAGAAAATAATGAAGTGTTGCTGCTCACCCAAAGCCTGCTGTCTCTGAGGTACTTGGAAGGGATGATTGATGTCTGAAAGAAGGAGCTGACACTGCCTGTCATTGGTGCCTGTCATTGGTGCCTGTCTTATTTCTCCTGCATTACTTTTCCTTGGAGTGGGCATAGGAGAAGCTAACTCCGCAATTGCACAGAGACTATAGAAACACAGGAGGAGGGAGTGATAAACAAAAATAAACCCATCATAAGCAGCAAAAAATTATCTGAATGCAACCTAGCTAAATGCTGACTTATTTACTTCAGTGCCCAGCCTGTTTGGATTGTTACCTTCTCAGAACAATGGACAAACTCCCGCCTGAACCTGCTCAGGAGCTGCCACCACATGACATCCACTGTCTGCTTGGTCCACTCATTTGAACATTTCAAGTTCACACTGAACTCCTAATTCTAGGAATCACTAAAATTAGAAGATGCTTCCTCTAAAGCCACCAAACGCAAGATACAAACAATTTCACTTTATAATCCAACTCTTCAGTACTTCAGAGAAAGGTGACAGACAATTCTCATTAATCTCCACAAGTGTTTGCTTGTGGCTGAAGGAGGGAATTAAGCAGATGAAGGTCAGGTCTGTATCTGAACAGCCACTGCAAATGACCTACAATACTTCCAGCCAAACACTTAATATTCCAGTCAAGCAGAGGAAATGATCACAGTATAGAAAGCTTATGACAGAAATGGCTTTGCAATATTTATATTTAACAACCCCAAATAAAAAATAACACACAAAGTACAACGCTTCATTTGCCATTCTGTGCATGCCCTCCCCAGAGCAGCCCACAAGAACACAGGAATGCAGGATGCACCATATCAGAGCAGAAGATTGTTCTGTCAAGAGCAGCATCCTGCCTGCATTTCAATGATGGGGAAAGTATGCCTTGGTGTGGTTTGTATTATAATTTTTCAAGGTTACTGAGTACTTCTGGATCCTTCTGAATGAGAAGTGCTATGCAAACACTGATAAATAATTTTATTATATATATGCAGCTGTAATTTAGTACTAGAGGGAGATAGGCCATGGAGTCCAGTTAAAACTATTGGAACTCAGAAGATTTTTTTTTTTTTCTTTGAGCAAACAAACCAAGTGGGAGAGCCATGAAATCATTAAATCATTCTAAATTCTTTTTATTCAGAAATATATTATTCCTGAAGGAAGGCTTTGAGGAAAACTGATTTAAATACAGTGAGCTACATTGCCTTTTAAAATAAATAAATAAGCACAAAATTTAAAATAACCCATTTTATCAGTGTTTACTCGATCTTCTTAGGTAACTTCCAGATTATTTTGATATGTGCACATTTTCAAGCAACTTTTGGAGTTCCCAGTGTGCTGTCACACATAGAGCACAGCTCAGATTCTCCACACTGAAATCAATTCTGAGCTGAGGGGCACAGCCTGCACGGCAGAAAGAGGTATGAATTATGTACCTGCTTAGCCTCACTTCTGCTTTTGGCTTCATGTTTGTAAATCTATACTAAACACATTAAATGAAATGTGTTTCAAAATGCCAGGTGGAACCAGATGGAGCAATACCTTGGGCAGGCTTTGGAAATATTTATTCAATGGAAAATGAGACTAAGTGTGGTGGTTCACCTTGTTCATCCAATTATTCTAGCGTGCTGGCAACAAAAGCCATCACTATATGCCCCAGAAGAAAGACGAAAAACCCCAATTTTGTCAAATATCCAACTAGAACTTCAGGATCCCTGGCAAGCAGGGGTGAGCCCTCTCAGAGGCAAAGGCCAAGGCAAGCAACAGTCCCTGGACTCTCTGCAGTTCCTCTTTTCTTTTCAGGGGTCATGGGCAAATTTCCTACTCTGTGACTGTTTCCCCACCCATTCAAACAGGTCATTGAGAGCTTTATTTAGGACTTTGTTGAAAACACCTTTTTAATCAACCCAAATCTAGTTTCATACAAATATTTTAATATTCCAACAAACATTTGCTGAATATCATTGCTGCAATTTCAAACCCTGTTTTTTCCTGCCTTGAAAGAAATACGACAACACCATTCCCTTTTGAGAGACATTTCATATATTTTTCTCACTTTCTTGGCTTCTTCAAGGTACTACATTATTCATTTCAGTATTTATCTATTTTGCTTTCTTATTTTTACACTGTCCTTCACTCCCTCCAGTCACATGAGACTCACATTGATCAGGTTCTCACATACACATTTAAATCTTAATCAAACAGACCTCAGATGCATAATGCCCTAAAACCATCCAAATTCCTCCTTCGAGCACAGTTTTAACACCAAGTTTATGTGAAACCTTATTGTAGCACTGAGGGTACCACTGCTCTTATTTTAACCATGAACATTTGTGTTCTCCAACCCAGTTATCCTGGGGAATCATAATGCCTCCCCTCACCTTCCCAACTTGGTTTAGATGTGATGAGACACCATTTTGCAGGCAGGCATTATGTATTCCACTGGCTCCAGTACTAATTTTTCTTGCTGTCAATGAGCCCTCTACAAATTAAAGAGCTATGCAGAAATGAAGCCATAACAGCAGACGCTGCCATGACTTTCAGATACCACAAAGAAAATAAATGAAGCCATCTAGCAGTTCTGACACCTTGATAACACAACATATCTACCTCGACCAAGGTATGGAACTCAAAATTACTTCATCCAGCAGTGACCTCAGTGCTTTTTCATGCAAAGTCAGGCACATCACACCTATACTGCAGATGACAAGTCATTGCTAATTAAACCATAACCCATTAGTAGTCATAAACACAATAGCAATAGATTTGGAGTTCAGTGACACTAGCTGGAATATACAACATACTTCCAAATGTGGAGTCCATCACAAATTAAATCCTTTAAGCCACATAAACAGAAAACACCTATTTGTTTGACATGGAAAAAAAACCAGTAACCCAAAACAAAAAAAAATCCCCCCCAAAAAACCCCACCAAAACCAAAAAAACCCACAACTTCACCTTAAAATATTCAAACAAAATTGAAACTACATCTTTCTCTATAAGGAGACATTCTGAAAAGTAAGGGCCTTTGTGAGAACTTGGTACTGTGGCTTGCTCAAAGAAGCAGAGGTGGTTTTAGAGATCTTGGCCAGTTCTGGTTTTTCTCTGTGGCCATCTGCAGTACTAGGGTGGTGAATTCCTGATGTCAGAGCAGGGGACATTCGTGGGTCTGACTTTTTTTTAATTGAAAAAGAATAATGAAATAAAAATCAGCTTAATTTTTATTATGGAATGCCGGCTCATGATAATGTGATCCCTTGAGATCTGAACTCTGCATTTTCCCAAGGGATTTGCTTCAAGCATACTCATAGCTTTTTCCAGTTAGAGGAAACATTATGGTACACAAGAAAAGCATATGTAATGTGGGACTGACCCTTACCTTAACCTTTCTGAGCTCTGCTTTCCTCAGTTTTTCTGACTCTGCAGCACTTCAGCTCACACCATCCCTGAGTTTTTCCTCTTTACCTTGTAGGTTTGAGTTTAAATAAAAAATTTAAACATTTGAAATGAGATATAGCAACCTTACTCAGGCTCTCTGTAAAAATGGTAGATTTATCACACAAAAAACATGACACTGGATGCCAGAAAGCCTCAGCTACATTTAGACAGAGAACTACAACTTCTTGGTATTTGGCAACAGAGGGAAAGTAATGGTGCTGTAACATGGAAGCTGAGCATCCTGGTACTATGCAACAGGAAATTAATCATCTGTTATGGAGTAGAGAATGAGAACTGGATTTGATTTTTCAATACCTAAATATGACAAGTTCTCTTTTCAGTCAAGCACACAAAAAAACCCAACCTATCTAGAGCTCAGAAAGGAGATGGGTCTTCAAGTAAATGCTTTTCATTTTGTTATATCTCTAGCAAACTCTGCCAAACCAAAAGAAAGATGTTTTAAATGTTCCTGAATTACAATACATGACATTATAATAGAATACATCCTTCATTTCAGTGTTGTTTCATCGTTCTAGAAAAGAAGATTTTTATTATTGAGGGAAAGGACCAACAAATCCCATCCCTTGCTTAAGGGGTCAAAACCTCTTACTGGGAATATTTGTATATTTTTAAGCTATGAAATAGGCAATGGCCCCAGCTGCCTCTCACCTTCATTGGCTAATCATATGAAAAGAAATTTAATTGGCTTTTAAGATGCACCCTTTTCTGCTGCCGTGGGTAAGGGTTTGCAATCCGGTTTTGGAATGAAGAATAAAGACATAGAAAAGACTTGTACTATTTATCCAGGACAGCTATGAAAATCTCAGCTACCTATTACCAGCTGTGGTTTGCAGATATGCCACCTTAATTTGGGAAAATTTACAAAAAACTTTTCTTATTTCAGTGTCCCTGTAGGATGCCATTAATAATTAGTTTTACCAGCAGTACTCCAAACTAAACTCATTTTTCATTTTTATTACGAGTAGTACTCACTGAACACCCATTTTCAGAGTTTTCATTAGGTCTGGGAGCTGTAGGACAGTGGCATTCCAGCAGAAGATAATTTCTGTAACACAGAATTGCAGTGGCACCAACAGCCCTGCTGGGAATCTGGTTTCATGTAGGCTTGGAAAAGCTCACACACACCCAGGGTCAAACAGGCTTTGCTACAGAAAATCCCTCTTAGCAAAACAGAGAGGGACTGTTGTGGTGTTGGAGTTCCCAGGATGAGGTGAGAGGTGAGAATCTGACTCCAAGTTCTCAGAAGGCTGATTTATGATATTATATTAAAATAAATGATATACTAAAACTATACTAAAGAAAGAGAAAGGAGACATCAAAAAACTAGAAAGGAATGATAATAAAAACCTGTGACTGACCAGAGTCCCGACACAGCTGGACTGGGATTGGTCATTAATTAAAAACAATTCCCATGGAACCAATCAAAGATGCACCTGTTGGTAAGCAACCTCCAGACCACACTCCAAGCAATCAGATAATTATTGTTCACATTTCTTTTCTGAGGCTTCCCAGCTTCTCAGGAGAAAAATCCTGGCAAAGGGATTTTTCAGAAAACATTATGGTGACAAGGGACTAGGAAGAAAACTGCAAAAAATAAGAGAACTTCTTCATGCTGCTAGGAGAGAGGGGAATGAAAGCCAGAGCTTTTGTCTGACAGTCCAGTGCCTTTTCCAGAGCTGACTCTGTTGATTTAACAGAGAGTTGGTGCTGCACACCACCTCTCCTGTCCCTGATCCTGTGTTTGGCTGGTGCTCTCTGACCTGTCCTTCTCACTTGTGCAGTGCATGAAGTGCACTATGAACACTATGCTTCCATATGGCTGAACACAGCTAAAACATTTAGGGTGCTGTTTTAAATAAAAATAATTATTTAAGTCTTACTGATTAACAGATTAAGGCTGCTGTTGTACAAGGGTCTGAAAACAGATTGCATTTTCCATGGAATAAATCTGTTTGAGTTCTTGGCCTTTAGGGACCTTTTCTTTTCTTCTTTTTTTTTTTAAATCAGCACCATTTAGCATTTTCTCAGCTTTTAAAGCTGAGTTGTTTAGCCATGCATGACATGCTTCCAATGGTAAGTTAGCATAACAGCACATGTTTTTCCTGCTCATTTGGATTGTAAATATTTGTACTGCTTGCTATCAACAGCTTTGCAATTCTGTACCAGGCTGCATGTATTTTTTTTTAAAGACATTATAAATAGAAGTAGATTCTGCATTTATACATAAATAAATTTAAATAAAAATGGCAAAACAATCCAAGTATAATAAGGAATAGTTTAATTTTCAGGCATGGGCAAGTCTTGAAATTGAAAGATTTAGGATGTTTGTGGTTCAGGTGCCCACATTAAAACATTAACTTTCATTGACAGTGGCAGAAGCTGGCAGATGTTATTTTGCTTGTGCTAACTCAATAAACGCAGGTCAAACCCAGTTAATAAATCAGCCATCACTAAGTGTCAAGCACTTCTGTTACTCAGAGAGGAGACAGGTGAGGAACCTGGCTTGTGTTTATCTGTCACTCAGACACATCTCCACCTGCCATCCTCAGAACACAGAGGAAAAACAGAGTTTCTTTCCTCTTTTGGTCTCACCCAGGAAGAGACGCTCCGGCTCCTGCCCTGTTGCTCACATCACACCAGGATTGGTTCAGCCCATTTTTAGAGGGACTTGTTCAGAAAACTGGCACCCAGGGTGTGCTCTGACAGCAAAACCCCTTGGGCAGCAGGGGGGAATCTCACCCTCACAGGAGGGCTCCCATCAGCATCTAAATGACAACTGGCACTTATTGCATGCACCCCAATGTGGCAAATAATGTGCTCTGACTCCATGATTCAGGAGGCTGAGCAATTGCTTTAGTAAGCTATTCTATATTACACTGATACTATACTATAACTATACTAAAGAGGTACTACTCTAAAAAGATACTGGAGAAAAACCTGTGACTGTCTGAGACAGTCAGGACACAGCTTTGACCCAACTGGCCAACCAATCCAAACAACCATCTTCTTGGGTGAACAATCTCCATAACACATTCCACATGTGCCAAAGAGCAGGAGCAGCAAGTAGAGGTAAGAATTGTTTTCTCTTCTCCTCTGAGCTTCTCACTGCCTTCCTCAGGAAAAATCCTGGGAGAGAGAATCATGTCTCTCTCTGTTCAGAGAATGTGAATATCACAGGCAATAACAATCATTTTAACCAAAATGGCTTCTTAAAACATGTACTTACACAAATATTAACAACTAATAACCTCTTTACATTAACAACAATTACTCACCTCTCTCATGTTCAGTAGCCATTTCCTATGGTGGACAAGTGACAGCACTGACACAGAGCCTAATTCACCTGCTCAAAGGCACATTTCCTCTGCGTGACCGTGCTGTCTTCTGGGAGTACTGACTGCTGTAGAATTTATGAATCCTTTTGCTGACTTCTCAATTATCCCTGCTCATTATTCATGTTTGGTTTTCCTCACCTGAAGTGAGGCATGATGGATTTCTCCACAGTTAAATATGGAAACTGTGTGGTCCTGACCTCACAGACTCACATCTGGCCCTTTTTTCTCATGACTTACTGGGAGTGGAATCAGGCTGGGTAACTGCTGATCACCACCCCACTGATGGCTGGATCACTGTGGTAGAAGCGTGAGCTGAATTTAAAATTGAATAAATGTTTCGGCAAGAAATCACAGAATGCTCTGATCAGTGACCTGCATTACTTCTGCCATGAGCTCTGCTGATCACACAGGTTCTGTCACACGTCTGGATTTCTATCTAATAATGCTTATAATGGACAGATTTGGAGGGCATAACCACACCTACAGTCACTGGGACTGCTGAGGCTGGGGCACAGAAAACAAAGGCATCCTCTGGACAACAAAATGAGGGTGGTTAAGGGAAAGGGCACAAAAATATTAAATCAGTGTTACTTTACAGGTTCAGAAATTACTTCCCAGTGGAGATGAGTGGGCACTTAATCCCTCCCAAACTGTTTGGGTTTTTTTTGCTAATCATCAGCTGTATAAAATGTCACTTTATTAGCTATGTGCTTCCCTCAGATTTCATGAGTATTTTTCATTAAAAGCCAACTTTACATTGTTGTTATTTGACTGAAACTTTAAACAGTATCAAAGTTCACTGTTGGACATAACAATGTCCAACTCACAGCAAAATAAGTGTGAGGGGAAAAAATCCCCAGAAGCACCGTGATGGTCTCTAAATTTGTATTTAGTCTCTCAAATAGCAAGAATGATTTTTAACAGGTTTTAACAGCATTTAGCAGAATTGCACATTTCCATTAACAGCCCTTCCAGCACCAGGGACCAACACTGCTGCCTGATGGAACTTTGCAGTGTACTGCAGCAGCCACAGGGTTAGATTCCTAATGCTTAGCTTGCTCCAGATTTGCCCTTTTTAAGCTACAAATTACTTTTTTTTTCTGTTGCCTGAAGTCATAGATGGACTATTAAACAGGTGCTGCAATGTGTGCTGTGATCTACAAACCAAATCACAGAAGCTGAGGTGTCACCTCTGCCCACAGACCTGGGAGCCTCCCCATTAAATGATGAGCACGGCAAAGAGGGAATGCAGCAGGAGGGGCTGGAATTACACCCAAGCATGGCACAGAAAATCGGGAATTACACCCAAGCATGGCACAGAAAATCACCTGCACAGCCACAGACAAAGAACTCCACCCCAGTGTTACTGCTTGTAGACATTCTACAGTAAATCATGCCCTTCTGCTCTCTTTCTTCTCAGGACCAAGTTTGTATCTGCAGGAGGGGTGCAAATGCAGCAGAGATGCTCTGCTGGATGGTTCAGCAAGGAGCAGTAGTGGTTTGAGATGATGGGTGTTAAACAGGTTTCAGATGGCTCAAAATCCTAGCCCAGCTCTCATCCTAAGTACTCAAAAAATGACCCAAACATATCTGACTACTCTTTGAAAGTATCTGGAGGTCCAAGCCCAGAAATATACATTTCTTTACTATGTAGAAAAAGGCTGTGGTTTACTAGAGATTATACTAACTCATCTCCACACAGACTCACAGCTCTGGCCAGGACCACAGAGGCACCCAGGGTGTGAGGATGTGGGAATCCCACTGAGACAGAGCCCCAAGCCAGCTTTGATTACAGCAGGGTGCAGCCTGTGAGGAGAACAGCCCATTCCCCTCAGCTGCAGAAGCCCAGGACTGCACGGGGGGACCCCAGCCTGGGGCAGCTCCCCAGAGCCAAGGGAGGAACAACTGCCCAGTG
Organism: Passerina amoena; assembly: GCA_013401095.1. Taxonomy (NCBI): domain Eukaryota; kingdom Metazoa; phylum Chordata; class Aves; order Passeriformes; family Cardinalidae; genus Passerina; species Passerina amoena. The sequence continues at coordinate 1,741,250 of WBNP01005432.1, forward strand.
CCACAGTGCCAGGATGGCTCTGCTGCAAACAGGGGCAGCACCTGCCCAGTGCCACAGTGCCAGGATGGCTCTGCTGCAAACAGGGGCAGCACCTGCCCAGTGCCACACTGCCAGGATGGTTCTACAGGGGCAGCACCTGCCCAGTGCCACACTGCCAGGATGGCTCTGCTGCAAACAGGGGCAGTACCTGCCCAGTGCCACACTGCCAGGATGGCTCTGCTGCAAACAGGGG
>WBNP01005432.1:1741581-1785283 GCA_013401095.1 Passerina amoena
TGCCCAGTGCCACACTGCCAGGATGGCTCTGCTGCAAACAGGGGCAGTACCTGCCCAGTGCCACAGTGCCAGGATGGTTCATGGTTCTGCTGCAAACAGGGGCAGCACCTGCCCAGTGCCACACTGCCAGGATGGCTCTGCTGCAAACAGCCTGGGAGCTGCCTGGCTCACACACTAGCTGAGATGATGAAGTCTGAGGTAATTAAAAGACAAATATTTTCAAAAAGTTTAAAAGAATATTTCCAGGCAATTTTGTTTGTTTGTTTTCCTGCAGTGGATTTTTAGCATGGCAGTGCTGTCCTGCACAGGTTACCTCAGCCTCCTTTCCTGCACCATTCCCTGGAAGCTTTACTACTCCCTCAGGATGGCATGGCAGGTCCTCAAATCCCACAAACGTTGTTTGTGACTGCCAAATGAGACTTGCTCTGTCACAGACTAAGTCTCTGAGGCTCTTTTTGAAGTCCACAATGCTTTGAGTTCATTTTTAAATGCAGCCATCCCAGAGGAAAATCTTCAAATTGTTGTCAGGACAGTGATGGTCCTTTGTGATGCTACAAAGCCCTAAACTCTGCCTAGCAGGGATAAGATGCTTCATGTGTGTATGTACTGTATCTGCCATCCCAGTCTCATTCTGCATCAATGGAGAGAGAATACACAGCTAACAGTAAGAAAATTTTATTTTTTCTTTTCCTTCTTTCATCATTTTTCAAGCAAAAGTTAAGCCCAGGGCTTCTTTTCCAAGTTAAGGCGGCTTTAAAAGTTAATAATAATAAATTACTGAAGGAATGCATAACATGCCCAAGGAAAAAAGCAAGTTACCACTGCTGTGTATTCCTCATTCAGTAACAACACAGGTTTTACAAAATGCTTCAGGAGACAACAAGAGCCTTTCACCTTCCTTATAGCCTGAAACAGCTTACTGCAAATATAGTGTAGGAATATGCTAAATATAGGAAGAGAAGATATCATCATATGGTTGTTTTAATTAGGACCTTGAAAGCCCAAGGAGTGGAATTTTAAGACTATATACTGACATTTTAAGCCTATGCACAATGAATATTTAAACAATCCTGTGAATTACCTGCCTAGAATTAGAATTACAGCCTTTATTATGACCAGTGATATTCCTGTTAGCATGGGTTTAGACAGTGCAATTTTCAACACCTTTGTGCTATAAAAGGCTGCTCTGTCAGGTGCAAGGGAGCCTCAATTTCACATGAAGAATCACAGACATTTAAGAAATTATCTCATAGCAGTTATCACCTCATGTGAGAGTGCAACAACACATTTCCTCTGCACTCCTAAAGACACCAGAGAGGCAAAATTTGCTCGAAAATCACACCTTAAGGATAGATAGATGCAGAGAGAAAATACACACACTAAAAGGGGATTGCTGTACATACAACATTCAAATGGCCCCTTGACAATAGCCAGGGCAAATAAACACCTGTAATGAATAAATAAATACCTGTAATGAATCATGCCCAGCCCACATCCCTCTCCCTGTGTGAGGGATGGCCCTGAAGTAGGAAAGTGAGCAGTGTACTCTTACTGCACTAATTAATATTTAGTCAGCTGTATTCTGCTATCCATCTTTCAGCCTGTGAAGTTCCTGTCCTTGTTCCCCAGGACATCCTGGATTACAGGGATGGATTAACACACTGGGAAATGTTTGCTAGTGTTAATTGTAGTATTCATTAATAGTTTGGAGCCCAGCCCTGATTGCTGATAGTTTTTCTGCTGGGTACAGAGGTTCACATTCTCTGGAAAGCTGGTTTATAGCCTCTAAAGCCCACTAAAAAGATAGAATTCAGAAGAAGTTCCAAGACAAGAGATAGCAGTTGTTATGCAGACTTACACTGTAAGAGAAATTAATGTTGCAGATAAAAATATCAGTTAAAGAAGAATAATTTTTATTTCCAGCATTCTCTAGGAATACTGCTGTCTTTTCCTTTCTCCTCTTTAATGAATCTATTCAAGCTGAGATTTACTGCTTTAGACCCAGAAAACGCAAAGGCAGAAGAATTCTTTTTATTTCTGTGTCTTAAATTCAAGTTTAATGTATAATTCTGGGCAGTGACAGCAACTCTTGAGCTTTAGCCTTAAGATTTTGGCAGCTCTTTTATTAGTAAAATTGCTGCTTCCTCTTTTGAATATAGACTTCTGCTAGTGTAGTTTCTTACTAGTAAAGCAGTAACTTTTCTCTGAGAACATATTTACAAAGCTGTGGCTGTCTGTCCAAGTCTATCCATCTACACACAGTCTCCACAGCACAGTTATTCACCTCAGTCTTAAGGATTTTAAAATATGTTTAATATCACTTTTTATCACCTCATTCTGCAAGCTTTAACACAATGACTGAGGAAGGGCATTTCTCTGAACAAAATGAACCCGAATCATCCATTTATGAAAAGCAAAATGATGCCAGCCATACTTCATCACTAGCAATTAAGCATAATTTCTGGTGCCAGAAATAGGAGCAAAGAGATTTAAAGACAGACAAGAGAACTGGCTTCATCTCCTAGGCACTTTGAAAAATTTACTTTTAAAACCACAAGCTCTTTGCCTGGATAGTTACCTGAGTCCAGAAACACAAGTCCAGTCAGGCTTTCAAAATAATGTCCTTAACCTCTCCTTTGCTTTAAAGGCTGTGGCTTCTATCCAACACATGTAAAATCGAGTAGGTATCTTGTGGGGGGAAAAAAGTTACTTTTTCCCATAACTTACTCTAAAATCCTTTTTCCTGTTACTGAATCTTGCTTATCATCTATTCTTGTCCATTAAACACACTCCAACACTGCTGCAGGAAGGCACAGCTCTCACTGCGGACTGCCTAAGAGCAGTAACTCTGATTGCTCTGAAACACCCCAGTCCCAATGGCTAAGCCCCTTTTAGCACCAAAAATAAAGCAAAACAAAATAAAATAAATGCAGGCTTAGCACATTTCCTATCACTTGCAATCAAGCAGCTCATGTAATGTTCTCTGTGCTGGAGAGCACAGGGAGTTTAAATGAAATCTTCCTGAGCAGATACTCTCATCTCCATCAGCACCCAAGCAGCACTGGGGGCACTCTGAGCGAGCTCCTAATGGTGAAACCCCGAGGCATGAAATGGAAGTCACAGGCTGTGGCTGTCCTGCTAAGTGTGTTTCACATGCCCACTGCAATCTGATCCTTTGGGAACGTGGCAGCAACTTTGGGAGCTGCTGAAGCAGAGAATCTCTAAGGCTGCAACCTCTGTCAGCTGAAAAATCTGTTCATTCCAACTTCACTCTAAGGCCAGAATAGGAGTTAGCACATGAAATCCATTACTTATCTTAACACCTTATGAATATGCCCCTAAATTCTACATGTTTATGCTTTAAAACCTTCACTGGGCATTGATAAGCATAAAGCTCATGAAGCAAAGGTGCCAAAGTGAAAGGAACAAATAGCAGGAAGAGAATATTCCCATTCCTTCTCATTGCATTTCAGTGACGCCAGTCTCTGAGAAGTTTGGAAATGGAGTCTAAGAAATAATCACATTCTTGACCATGCTGTGCCACCAACAATACATTTTGAAATTTTAGGGAAGGTCAATTTGCAATAAATTCCAGGGTATGTAATTCTGTGCCAAGAAGAGTTGCTAGTTTTAACCTTCATACCTGTAGCTTTACCCCTCTGTTAAAGCCAGAGATGGAAGAAGGATGGGAAATGTCACTCCAAACTGACATGAGCTCTACTTGGCCTTGAGAAATTACAATAATTAGTGTGCATACACATACACACATGTCAGCATAAGCTTTGCATGTCTATGTTTGAAATATAGATAGCAATAGTGAAAAATTAACATTCCAGTCTCAGAAACCCGTATGTGCCTTCTGCTTAACTGTGACAACATGGAACGTAAAGATCCACAAATTTAGAGCACCCTCTGGAAAAGCCCCATTAAAAATACTCTTAGATGTTAAGTCCTTAGCAAGCAATGAAAGTACTAACAAAAAGTACAAAATTATTATTGTATATAAGAAAACAGAGCATATTCAGAAAGACTTGTTAAAGGACCTTGACAGGGACAGAATAATTAATATGAATTACTAGTTTGTAATCTCTTTGTGTCGTATTCATGGTTCCAACTCACACCATTTCTGCTTCTTTAGGCAGCACATAACTTATGATCTGATTTGTTCACAATTCTTTGTCTATTGCTCTTTTCCTGACAATTTCTGGACTTCAGGTATTTATTAATTAATTGAGTTCTTTCATTTAATAATATCTTTACAGTTGTCCATATCCTGTTCCAGGACTGAAATACATTAATCATGGATAAGAAGCCTGCAAAACAAAAGAACATACTGTGGCTATGTATTTTTTTTTGAAATCTGTGGTGAAATAACACCTTTATGGTTAGCTATCAGGGGCACATACAACCACTTCTAAAAGAAACAAAGATAGATTTTTTTTTTTTTTCCCCTGAAAATGGAATTTCATTGTCAAGGGCATACAATGACTCCTGACTCCATAGGAAATATTAATACATTTGATACATCCAGGGCTTGTTTTCAAGGACACTTGTTTTGGGTTCCTGAGGATTTCTTATTTGAATGTTTAATATGGTTGGGGTTTGGGTTATTGTTTTATTATATGCTTTTATATTTGATGCTTAATATTCTCCATTTGGTGAATGATTTTAAAAAGGCTTTCTGTTAAAAACAGGGTCATCCAAGGTAAAGGACTGGTAAGGTTGCCTTGTAACTTAGATGACAATCATAAACCTTTAACAGAATATATTAAAAAACAAAGTAGGTGAAATGAAAGGTGTTTAACCAGCCCAAGCAGTGGGATTTCTTTAAAATACTTGGCATAAATCTATAAAAAATGAGAACAGCACCAGAAATTAATATCAACTAAGAACAGACAAAAGGGATCCATTGATCAACTAATCCAGCCTCCAAGATTAATCTAGCTACCTCTCATCTCCTCTGACTTCAATTAAATCCCCCTGTCTAGTTTCTTGAGTTGGTAAATCTTTTAAAATTAATTCCACACTCCTGTTTGCAAGACTGTTTTACTTCCAGCCCTGGCTAGAACGGCTGAGAGCCTGGCACCTAGTATATCTCCTCATTTGCTTCCATATTTAAACAGGCTGTTAAAAATGTTCTCCATGGCCAAGAACAGAGTTTAAATATATTTCTCAACCCAGTAATAGAGGACTGCAGTCAGACCAGTCACTCTGAAAAGACCATGTCCTGTAAGCTGTTTAATTATCCTATAAGAACACAAATTATTTAAAATGTTCCCACCCCAAAACAATCCTGTAAATCATTTCACAGTGCTTTATCACATTTAAGTGCTCTCCAATTTCCCTCCAAGCATGTAAACCTTTTCCATCCATTATTCTTCTGCTTTATGGGATCTGTAATTTCTTTTAAAGAAGTTGGTTGAATTTTAAATTGGAGCCAACATAAATCTATCAGGTGTTTATATTAGTGAGGAAAGCATAGGAAATTCCCAATGCAGTGGTTGTCCTCTGGCCACGGTAAATGCCAGCTCTGCCTCTACACTTTGGTTTATTCCTCCTTTCCTGTGTTTCCTTCTGTACAACACAAGAGGGAAGCTCTTATAGCTGGGCTGCCCTTGGCACTTTTTTCCTGACATGCAGCAGAGCTGCTTATCACCAGTAAGGGGCTGTGTACAAATCACAGATGGGATGGGACTGCTGGGAACGTGCCTTGAGCTGGTTTATTTTCCAGCATCAGTCTCATTCCATGGTTTATGGCAATGGGAAGATGCCAGCAGCTCACATCCCAGGCAGCAGACCAAGGACTTAATGTTACAAGTTACTTCATAAGTTTTTTGACCAATCACACAAAGCAGAAGCACACTGACAGTAGTTCTATCCAAGCACTATAAGCACACATACCTTTGGTTAAACACTGCTTGCTTACTTCAAATACAATACCTGCTTGTCAGCCTTAAAACACAATGCACAGAGCTCCATTATTAAGTTTAAAACTTCCTAATATCTCACTAGATAAACTTTTCTGTAGCTTAGAGAGTTATTCTAGACAAGCGTTAATACACAGACCATTGTTCTATTTGTCCTTCCTTTTCTACTTCCTACATAATTTCTCTGCTGACCAATCTCATGGCTACTGCTTAGTTCCAATCACAGCTCTGCTGTCTCTGAGGCCTGCCTTTTGCAGCTTTCCCAAAACCCTCTGATTTTATGGATTCCCACACTGCTGACCTCATGTCAAAATCACCAAGTCCAGACAGGTGTGGCTGAATCTCTCTCCATGGGTCTGACCATCACACCTGCACAAACAATGGGAACAGCCAGCAGCTTTGCAGGCAGCAGCAGCCCCACTGCAGCAGCACTGCATCTCCACAGCCAGGTGCAGGCAATGCCAACCTGCCTCTGCCACCAGAGCCTGCTGACACTCCACAGACATCTGAATGCTGTGATCAACCTCCCAGCAGCTCCTCCTGAGCACTGAGCAGAAGTGTGCAAACATGGTTAGGAGATAGCCCTGCTTGCAGAACCTCTCACTGTGAGTGCCCTGCTCACCCTGCAGAGCAGAATCACCTCTCACTGTGAGTGCCCTGCTCCTGCTCACCCTGCAGAGCAGAATCACCTCTCACTGTGAGTGCCCTGCTCCTGCTCAGCCTGCAGAGCAGAATCACCTCTCACTGTGAGTGCCCTGCTCACATTGCACAACAGAATCACCTCTCACTGTGAGTGCCCTGCTCCTGCTCATCCTCCTCTGCCTCCCTCGATGTGTCAGGAGCAGGCACGGACTGTGAGCTCTCCAAGGCTATTGATTCTGACATGCCTGCCATTTCCTTTGCAAAATAACTCCCCTCTTTGCTACATAGAACCCTGGCAAAGCAACATTTACCATCTGGCTCTTAAACAAGGGGGAAGGAGCAATGCCAAGACATATTGTTCTGCTCAAATATGTCAGCGATCCTTTTATCTGCGGATGGCATTTGGGAAGTTGCCTTGACTGGCAGAACAGCATCTCTGCTGTTTTCCTCTCTGCCTTTAAAACAGCAAAACTGAAAGCCCTGTGTCCTATATTGCACCCTCTTAAGTCTGTCAAGGTAAATAAATATCCTGCCATCTGCACCTTCCACAGCAAAATAAAAAATTTAAAAAAAAATAAGCTAACACAGCCTGGCATATTTCCAGGCAGATAAAACATTGATGGCCTTGGTGAAAGGGGAGAGGATACAGACTTCAGTGGGCAAGGTTGCAAGATTAACCAACAGTGAATGAGCAGTTTTTGATTCACTTCTGTCAAGTTCAAGAAAAAGCATCATGCTCCAGCTCTGCATAAGGTGGTGCCCTTGGTGCCATGGAATGAGTTTTTCTGCTAGGGAGATAATGGTCAAAAGCAATGCTCCCTTGAGGGAAGGCTCTAAAGGAACCCTCCCTGAGGTGTCTCAGGAGCTGCAGGACAGCCCCACAGCCTGCCCAAAGCATGCTGCCCCTCACATCCACTTCTGTGGAAATGGAAACCTCCCAAATGTTCCAGTTCTCTCCCCCCTCTAGCACTGTCCTACAGAAATGTAGGATCTCCACGGACAGCAGGTGGTGCTTGCCACAAGTACCCACACATTTACCTGGCACACGTCAGCTCCTGAGTTCATCACCCAGAAATGGCAGCTTCTGATGGAACCAAAAACTGATCAACAAAAAGGAGGGAGGGATTTTCCAAAACTCTTCCCATGGAGACAAAAATCAGCCTGACCACACCTGCTCCACCTGCTGATGGTCACAGTTGAATTCACATCTCACCAGCAGCTATTTTGTGTCAGTGCCATGGTGGTGTCAGAAAAGAGCCCATTAGTAAAAGAGGAGGTGTTGGAATTACTTAAAGGCGTTGGCATATGGCTTAACATGGTAGAAATTAAAGGGCCAAAGGAGGTGATGCTTGAAAAGGGACATGAGAAGTTGTGTGGTGATGATAATTAAAGCTAAGTTAATTATTGAGATACAATAAATATTTGTTTATTAATTTACTTTTAAGATTGATGCCTCAGGCAAAGAAGAGTGTGTATCTTCTGAAAGGATCCCTGCTGAATAGCACTGCAAGATGTGAAGTGAGGATGCTCTTTCATACTTTCTTCTTCATAATTATAGGAGCTATCCCCTGCTATGAAGAACAAATTATATGAGCTGAATTAAAACCAGCAAAATCACTTCCTCACAGGTTGTACAATAAAGAGTTCCACAGGGAAAACATCTTAAATGAAAGGCTACCAGAAATGTCAGTTTCTTGCAGAACTGTATTAATAGAAGAATAAAGTTTAAATTATTTAAGCAGTAACTCCTCATTTTCTACACTTCCATCAAACTTTAAAATTCTGAAGGAAGATTTGCTCAGTTTGACTTTACAGTTGGCTGGAGGACAGCAGAGACACTTCTATGAGGAAACAACATGTTTACATATTAAGACTGAAAAGAGTGATTCAGCAAATCTAAGTTAGAAATATCAGAGCCAGAAATACCTGAGGCTCTAAATAAGACACAAATACACACTACTGAGACTTTGGTACCATTTAGCTTCAGCAGGACAGGTAAGAGTATACACACACTTTTGTTTTCCAAATTTTCAGTGACGTATCGAAGTGGGGGAAGATGAAAAGCTTAGGACTCAACTGGTACCATCAAAAAGAAAAAGCAACTTTAAATTGTGGCTGAGACTGAGAATGGTGTGCTGATTGTGAAGATGGAAAATGTGAAAAAACATTTGAATGAGAGCATACTCTTGAAATGCAATTCCCTCTGTTTTCTTAGGAAGATGGAGGAACTAAGTGGAACAAGTCTGATCACATCTTCCAACCCACAAAACGGTTAGAAGAGAGAAATAATTTTATTCCGGGTAAAGGCTTGGGACCTGCTCCTCTACTTGGAGCCCATCCTAAAAGAAAAAGGTCAGTTTGGAGTATTCCTCAGTCAGAATTTGCCTTCCATTTGTTTCCTACACACGTCCTTTGTGACCACCTGGTACCACATGGAACACTGTGTGCATTTGTTCCGAGAGGGGAACAAACCCAGCACTGACCCGGCAGCTCTGCAGCACAACAGGAATTCCTAAAAGAGGAGGAAGTGTTCAAGTCTCATGCTGAGAATAAAACAACCACATCTATTTTCCAAGGAGAGGAACCAGCTCTAATGGCAGAGAACTTAGTTAAAGCAAGAAGAAAAAAGATTAAAAAAAAAAGAAACACAGACGTTCCATCTGGTTTCCCAGCTGCTTCTGTAAAGAAAAATCTCTCCCTGTTGAAAATTACAAAATTGTTGTTATAGTGCAGCTCTTTCAGAAAAAAAAGCACAAGGATTCTTGACTGACAAGGCCTTTCAATAATAGCAGAAGTCAAGTTTTGTCTTGCACTTGTTACATTATTTGCATATGAGAGATTTTCCTAAATTACACACTAGAGATTAAATAAAACTGAAGGAATTGTAGGAATATGCTATAAGCAAAATCATAACCTAAAGTCAAAGTCAAAGAATAAAGGAAACACAGGCAAAAGAGCTGTTTCTCTAAAGAAAACAATTTCCTTGAGTTTAAAATCTGTGAAGGAATTTCAGCTTCCCAAAAGCCTGAAGCAGGGAAAGATCAGGGCACATAATAATTTTGACTGGTCAAAAAACTAATATTTTGGAAGATCTTGTCTTAATAAAGATATTGAATATTGTGGCTTTATGCAGCAGTCAGAGGAAGGCTGCCTCTTTCCCCCATACTCCTCCTCCTGAGAGGGGACAAAGCAGGGTGTGAGGGTGCTTCCCACAGGCTGCTCCTTCCAAACCTTCCAAGCCCTACCTGGGTCGCTCTAGGACAAGAAATAAAATGGCATGGACACTGGAATTTCCAAGGTAAAAAGAAGGGTAGTTTAATTTTTGACTTCAACATTTATAGATTTTCAAAAGTGACAGTGGATTGGAGGATGACAGTGCCACCACTTCAACGGTACTGGACAAACCAACAGTCTATCAAATTTCTCCTCTTCTAGAAAAGAATGTAAAACAATATTTACATAAAACTGTGTGAGAAAGTTCTTCATTACAAGAATGTAAACATCAGAAGGCTTAGAAGAACAGGGTGACACCCCTGCCCTGGCCCCTCGTGTGCCAGGCTCCAGACCCAGGAGTTTGCAGAGGTTCCCTTTGCTCACTGCTGCCCACCCCAGCCCAGGCAGAGCCTGCCTTGCCTGAGAGGCTGAGCACACCCCACAGTCCACCCCAACCCACAGATCCCTCCTGTCCTGGCTCCCTTAGTGCCTCTGGAAATGCCCTGTGACAGGGTCATTCCTCCCTTTGCAGACAGGGCTCTCTGCACTGCCTGGCAGATGCTGGGATTAGCTAATCTGTACATTCCACAGCACACTCCTTGTTTCCAAAGGCTCATTCTTATCTAAATGGAAGCTGCTTTGACTATTTTTGTTTCCTTTTTCCTCTCCTCTCAGGCCTTTGGGAGCTGCTTGTTGCACCACAGCTCTGGGGAGGTGGTAACTGAGGGCAAAGTTCAATTATTTGAAGTTGGGCAAAAGAAATGCTGATAGAACCCCAGACATCCATAAAACCAAAGCACAGAAACTCTCCACAGGGTATTCTGAGTATTTGCACTTCTCAAATTCTTTGCTGTGACAATAGTCTCAAGGCTGATGACTTTTCACAAAGAACTGAAATTAATGAAGTAGGGCTTAATAGTCCCTCAACTTCATAAGAAATGTATAGTTCCTCCCAATTCTACCCAGCCAACTCCTTGAATTTCAAATGTAATTTGGGATTGTTTTGATTAAAGAAGCAAACTCTGTCAGAGCAAATCAAACTAAGTCAGTCCTGAAGATGAAACCTTGCTAAAACAGTATCTTCTATCTGATATTTTACTGCCTTGGATATTTTTTACAAATGTAATAAAAAGTTTTTGCAATATTATGTCTTGTTAATAAAATATTTTTATGTTAACAAGTAGGAGAAGTGGAGAAAAACAGTCAAGGAATCATAAAATAGAAACAATAGAAACACAAAATACAAAATATACAAAAAGAGAAGACACAGAAAAATGGAAATTATAGCAAAAAATAAAATTCATATGTTTGCTTTTCTGCTTTGTGAAAATGTGTGAGACTAATGCTGACTAGCAAAATGCCACTTAGCAACACTGGCATCAAAGGTTCTACAAAGAATTTATGTTAACTAACCTCATGTAAATGCATTTTAAACACACTGTAACAGCTCTTGATGTGCCAGAAATGACAGGTAAAATGGAATTTCCCTTTTCTCTGTAGAAGTCTGATTGCAAATGCTGCTCTTCTGTAAAGCATAAGAATCCTTTAACTTTTTGGTTTGGTAATTTCAGAAAGCACGTGAAAAACAGGTTCCTGAATTAATAAACTTTCATTTTATGGATTGAAAAAGATAAATAAACAAACAAGGGCCACCAAAATCCTCCAGACTAAACCCTGCAAACTTTGAAAGAGATGAAACTTGCAAGAGTCTATAGGAAGCTTCATATAAGATTCTCTAAAGGGAGCAATATGTCCTTCCTATAGGTCTTTAGAATCATTATGTTAGACTCTAAGTGCAGGACTGTAATTTTCTATTAACTTTTATGGGATGTTGAAAAAAAAAATCCAGGGAAAATTAATTTCTTATTAAGTTCCATGATTATTTCTTGAGGCGTATTGTAGTAGTATTATAAATAATGTATCATTTGTATAGCACATTTACCCTTCAAAGAACTTTACAACAATTAGGCAATATTTAATCTTCTCTGACTGAGTAGAAACATCAGTGCTTTCCAGAGAAACAATAGGAGCTCTATCATCGCCTCAGAAGTGCATTTGGGATAATGCCTGGCCTTTCTGAATTTCAGCATTTCAGTTTCCTGGGGCTACAGAGACGGCAGGAATCTAAACTTTGTCCAAAATTCAGAACTTTCAGACATGGACCATTAAAGGCATCCAACTACATGTGAGCTACTGAGCACAGATGACGTTTCCAAGAGATGGAGAGAAGCAGAAAAGCTACAGGGCTTGCTCAAAGCCCTTGATCCAAGGGCTGGAAGCTCAGAGTGGTTAGCATGAAGAAGGAAATGTGAAAAAGTGTTGGCTAAAGTTGTCCATGTCCCATATTGTTCTCATTTAAATCAAAGGCAAAACTGATGTCAAAGGAAGAGGGAGCACCCAAAGTGTGTATGTGGAAAACAAGGAACATTTCTCTCATGAAGACTGCTGATGCTTTATAACTGTGGCTGTTTTGCCTGAAGCTTATTTCTCCCTGCAGAAATAATGTATTCCCCAATATTTAAATCCATTTATGTTGACAAGGATTAAGAACAGCGGAGATGCCTCAACCAGCTGGTAAAATCTCCCATGCAAAAGTTGTAATCCTGAACAGACCTCAACCCCCAAAATGTGCAGAGAGCAGCTCTCCCAAAGGCACCTCCACACAGCCAACCTGCTCCATAGGGAAACCCCTTCCAAGTAAAAATACAAAACATGATGCTCCAAATCAGTGACTGGCTTACTGCCACCATTGTACCTCAGGGATAAATAATTCCATTTTGTCTAAATTATTTTGCTCTTATGTCTTGAGGTTACATGTTTTTATGTATGCTTTTATGGAACTCCACATATAAGTTTCACTAATCAAAAAAAAAAAACCCTTAAAATACAGCACACTGAGAGGAGTCCAAGTTCAAAATTCTTTCTGGTTTTTAAATAACCTCAAATCATAAGCAAAGTATCTAAATACCCAGACTTAGAGCATATTTTACATTTACATTTATATAGATCAACACCTGTTTTGCTAATAGTTTACTGCTCAGATATACTAATTTCTGGAAGATAATTGCATGAAAAATTGTCAGGCTACATAACAGACATGATTTAAAACCAACTGTGACATGAACACAAGGAAAATGAAGTTCCATTAATCTTAATGAAATTTGATTAGAAATTTTGAGATAAAAATACCAGACTCTCCTTTTTAACATTATTATATAATCTCATGAGTTTGGTATTTGTGCTCACACATTTGTAAATGTGTTAGTAAATTCAGGGTACTGCCATAGCTGGTTGATCTGAGCCTAGGGAGAGGACTTTCCTTTTGAAATCAGTAGGAGTTTTGCTATAGACTTCTTTGGAAACAGGTATCCTTCCTATATTACTCATAACAATTGATACACTAATGCCCAGAAAAAGCAAGAGGGATCTGACATGATGTGCAAGTATTACCTTTGTACTCCAGAAGGTGATACAAGGCTTTGAAAGGAAAATATATCTTTGTTGCTTCAAAACCTATTTGAAGCCTTTTTAGTGTTCAACCATAAATCTGAGCAAAATTTCTCTGTGTCAGGTGCAGAACAATTTGGCACCACTAAATCTGCTGAACTGTCAGAGTGGTCAATTGGGCCCCTACTTGCAGCATAAAGTTGTGAGGAAAGGAAATTTTTGTGATTCTATTGTGTTCATTTGTCAGACAGTGAGGGCTTAAGAGCCCATTACTAAGATGTTAGAAAATCCAAGCAAGCACTATATCAGATAGGAAAGCAGATTCCAGTTTTCTGCTGTTTAGAAACTACCTGGTTCAGTTGGACACGGCTCTGCCACTGCTGGGTGACAGGGCAGAATTGTCAGGAACAGACCATTCATGGGTGGTCACCTTTAAAGCATTACAGCCTGCTGATGGCAGGAGGAAATTGGGCCAATCTGTTACTGTCCTCAACTTGATGAATGCCAGGTTCTGACTTGTAGCCACAATTCAAAGGCAGAGCAGAAGAAAATATAATTTCTGGTACCAAGATGTTTTCAAAAAAATTTTCTAAGTGACCTTTGTCATCAAAAACACTCTGGAGAAATGCCATGACACTCAAAGGCCTCTTCACCTTTCCAGGAGAGCCTTGGTGAAAGCAGTCCCAGCAAGGCAGCATTTCAGAGCACTCCTGGGCACTGACAAGCAGAGCTTTTGTGAAAGCCCTTTTCACAGGAAAGGAAATATTTCATAGAGCAGGAGAGAGATTGGCAATGTTTACCTTCCTTCAGGGGGGCAATTAAAACACCAGAATGTCTCTGCTCTGCATTGACATCAGTTAATTGGTTTCTCTTGAATTACCACCACGTGCACATAATGCAGGGAATCCTGTATTTCCAGTGTGTGCATTTCCCATGGCTGCTCACCAGAGCTGCCCAACGACATGTTGGAAATATGCAAGAGACAAATGTGTTCTGGTGCTGGCCTTTTTCCTGGGGTGAGATTCCCTCTGCAGGCAGCGGGGTCAGCAAAGCCGTCAGGGTGAGCTCTGTGATTGAGCAGAGCTAAAACACAGGCTCCCAGGGCAGTGTCACAGCAGCAAGGCTGGCACAGCTCAGGCAGCACTTGGACAATACTCCCAGGCCCAGGGTGTGAGTCTTGGGGCTGTCCTGTGCAGGGCCAGGGGCTGGACTCAATGATCCTCCTGGGTCCCTTCCAACTCAGCTGGTTCTGTGGTTCTGTCACCCATCTGCCACATCACCTCAGCTGTAATGCTGCAAATTCAACCAGGGGAGTACACAGGATTGCAGTAGAGCTATCACCGTGGCAAAGCACGGACATGAAGAATTAGGGCATCAAAGAGCAGAAAAATCTGTGTTTTCTTCTCTTTGTGGCAAGTGAACGCAGCCTACGCCAAGCGCTGCTGAGGGCTCCAAGAGCTCTGGAACAGTCTGCTGACAAGAGTAAGAAAGTGTTTAATGCAGAGGTCCTCCTCTAGTGAAAGATAAAGGCCAAGTTAGGAGCTCATGTTCATAAAGGACATTAATATCACAGGCCTTTATTGCATTATGAACTAATTCAGTTTCACACTGAGGCAATTTGAGTAAATCTAGCTTTCTATTTTCATCAACTGCTGTTTAATAAGAGTTTGAAGCAGAAAATGATGGCAAATCATTTTCTAATTTTTTAATTTAACTCTAAGATTGTTCTGATAACCACATTGGCTTGGACATAAGCAACAATAAATGCAGATTGGCATCCACAAAAAGGATAGACAGTTCTCTAACCACTGTAATTAATATTGCTAGGCTGCACTCTTTAAGGTTCCTGTGTTTTTCAGAGTTGTGGTGTACTAGCTAAAATCTGTTCAGTTAGGCTGATTTTGGCTTTCATCCACATATATTAATTTTGCCCAGAAGCTTTCCAGAAACTTAATTAAGCTGGCAGGTTGCATTCTCTTATGGTCCATCTTGAGCACAGTCTCATTTTTAAGACTTGAATTAGAGAACATATTCATTTGGGCTGCCTACTTAAAACTCTTAAAGAAAAAAAAAAGGTAAAAAATTTGAAGAAGCCATCTTCCCTCAAAGCATGATTTTTTAATTTTCCATGAAAAAGCTGGGCTGTTTGTACTGAAGTGTTTTAAATGCACTCCTTTTTCTGGAAGTGAAGGTGCAGGCTTTGCAGTAAATAACTGGTCAGCTCCTCAGAGAGTGCACACACTCTGCTGCTGGCTCCATCCTTCAGAAATACAGTTCATTCTCTGGCATTTGGCAATCTACTCAGACCTTGGCTGTTTAACTACTGGCTCAGGCCTCCTAACTGTTTCAATAAGTCATGAAAAGTTTTTCTATTTGCTTCGAAGCACAGCGAGAGGATGGACCTGAACCAAGATTTCAGGTTCAGACACTTTGCACAGTGAGGACTCCAAGCTGACTTGTAACTCCATGCAGGAAAAGAAGGAACTTCTAAAACATCAGAACATCTGTTTAATTCCATCTCCAAACTTGTTCCCATGCTTTAATTCAGTGACTAGGGATTTTCAATTATGTAAGTTCCTAAGCTTCTATTCTGAATTTCCTGAATAAAGTTCTCTTTTGCCCTAAAAGATGGTAAATACAGAGCTGGTTATTTTCATAACCATTTAAGACAGTCACACAACCAGTGCAAAAGTCCAGGGCTCTGTGTGACCTGCTGGGCCATGGGCTGTGGCAGAACTGGGTCCTCTAAGGAACTGTAATGAAATTCCTGCAAAAGAAAATTGATGTCCTGAGAAGGCCTACTAGCCAACAGGAAAAACTCCGACCTCTGCAAGACAGAAATAATTTACTTTTTACCCAGGAAAATTAACCAAAAAACTGGGAATCTTTGAATTCGTGAAGTTTCACCTTGAATTGTCCCAAAAAGAGGGTGAAAAAGGGCCAGAAATGGCCAAAGCACAAGTGCTACATTAATTACCAAGTGGCCACTGAGTTCCATGTCAGTTTGCCTCACGGAGAGTTAATTGATCAGCCTCTGCAAATGCTTAGCTCATGTTTGAATCCCATATGTGCAGAATTGTCTGTAGGAGCATGTCCTTGCATGGCTCTGGTAAATGGAAACTCCTGCTGTGAAACTGAGCTCAAACGTGTTTCACCTACAAGCCGACTGTTAACAGCTGCAGAATAAATTACTGGAAAAGATTTCAAACAAGCTAATTCAGTGAGTAGTTGATGGCAATTATGCAGCTTCCCCATGCTGAACACAAGCCATCAAACAGAGAATAGATCAAAACAAGGAAGCTCTTTGGTTTTCTTTCCCATGAAGTCCCAAGCCACCTATGTGCAAATGACATATTCTCCATTCTGCCTACAGAGGGCTTAACTGAAAGAAACTTATTCCCTACCCCAAAATCAAATTAAGTCTATTCAGGAAACAAAGTTAGAAACTGAATTTCAAATAATTTAATTACACTATGTAATTACTTTACAGAATCCATAAAGTATTCATTAAACAATAGTAATTCCTACCTGATTCCCACCATGACACACATCACGCCTTTGAAACATAAAAAATCCTTAAATTCTTTCTTTTACTGAGCTAATGAAAATGTTAAATTACACTAGCAAGAGCCAGCCGAGCAATTGAAACAACCATATCAAACAGATGATTTGGGATGATACAGTAAGTTTCAAGGTGGCAAAACATTATTAAATAAATTGCTAGGGCATGAATGCAACACCCAGTGGCTAAACTCAGTGGGCCATAAAGGATTCTAACCACGATTTCAGTGTTATTAATGTGTTCATCTAGCTCTCCAAAACAATCAGTGAAATCATGAGTGAATTTTTGTAGACAACTGTTCTGCAACAGAAGGAATTCTCACGTTGTCATTCAGTTATCACATGGCCTTGGAGAATTGCAGCTCCTATCTGTCATTTAGATAGCTAAACAAAAAAAAAAAAAGAGAATGAATCTGCATCATCTTCAGCTGCTATTTTGTTGTTCCAGTTCACTGGGCATTTAATTAATAATTGGAAACCCAGGCTGCATTCTGCCATCCCACTGGAAATGCAGCTTGGACATCAAGGGCTGTCCCTTTAGGCCACCAAAGGGGGGCTGATGGCCACGGGGATCTGTGGCAGGGGATGGTGCAGATGGATTTCTTCACTGAGAGGGCTTAAATATTGACCTCCATGGACTTTCAGTACACTTCTCACCTCCTGTTGAGCAGGTTTATATTCAAAATCAGGCCCTTGGGAAATCCTAAAGCATTTCACATCTGTGCTGCTTGAAATGACAGTGTCACCCCCTCCTGGGGTTCCAAGTGCCCCTCTCTTGTGATTGATATTGAAAATTGGGCTGATGGGTAAGAGAGATGGGCAATCCCAGCTGGCTTTGGAGAGCCCTTCTCTCTGTTGTGCATGCAAGAGAAGGTGCCATTTTTAACTAGTTTAATGTAACTGTAAATGTATCTCCACAGCACCAGAGCACAGAGTGCCTGTCAGATTGTGACACCCTGGGCACTGCTGCAGCACAAATTATAAAAGCTGTTCCCAGCACAACAGACCAAGCTCTCCAGTAAAAACCCCTGCTTGCCACAGGAGCTGCACACAGCCCCAGGGAGCCCCCCCAGCCAAATGGATGCCATGCACGAGAGCTCACCGTGCATCTCCTCTGGTGTCTGTGGGACAACAGCACAGACTTAAAGCAGGAGTTTTACAAGGGCAAAACTCCTCCTGTGGCCTGAGAAATTCACGCCAGAAGTGTCAGTACCCAGAGTGTGACTGGGCAGAGACTCCACAGCATTTTTCCAAGCATTTTATGCACCCTCTGAGACAGGACACTGTGACTGAGAGAGGGTAGAGGGGAGAGAGCTCTTCTGAGAGCCCCATGAGAGATGAATCACAGAATGAGCTAGGTTGGAAAAGACCTTTAAGATTATCTAGTCCAACCTATGACCCAACACCTCCTCATCAACTAAACCATGACACTGAGTGCCACATTCAGCCTTTTTTTACACATCCAGGGACAGTGACTCCACCACCTCCCTGGGCAGACAATTCCAGTGCCCAGTCACTCTTTCTGTGAAGGATTTCTTTCTGACATCTAACCTAAACTTCCCTGGGTGCAGCTTGAGGCTGTGTGCTCTGGTTGTGTCAGTGCTGCTGGAGACAGAGCCCAGCCCCAGCTGAGCACAGGCACCTTTCAGGAGCTGTGCAGAGCGATGAGGGCAGCCCTGAGCCTCCTTTGCTCCAGGCTGAGCACCCCCAGCTCCCTCAGGGCTTCCTCACAGGTTTGTGTTCCAAGCTCTTCACCAGTGTTCTCGCCCTCCTCTGGACATGTTCAAGCATGTCAAGGTCCTTCCCAAACCGAGGGCCCAGAACTGGACACAGCACTCCAGGTGTGCCCTCACCAGGGCCAGGTACAGGGGCAGAGTGACCTCCCTGCTCCTGCTGGCCACACCATTCCTGATCCAGGCCAGGAGCCATCGGCCTCCTTGCCCACCTGGGCACACTGCTGCCTCATGCCCAGCCTGCTGCCCATCAGT
The DNA here is from genome assembly GCA_013401095.1 of Passerina amoena. NCBI lineage: Eukaryota > Metazoa > Chordata > Aves > Passeriformes > Cardinalidae > Passerina > Passerina amoena. The sequence continues at coordinate 1,760,360 of WBNP01005432.1, forward strand.
GCCCCAGGTCCCTTTGTGCCTGGCTGCTCTCCAGCCCCTCTGTCCCCAGCCTGTAGCACTGCAGGGGTTGTTGTGGCCAAAGTGCAGGACTGGACACTTGGACTTATTAAACTTCATCTTCAACTGCTATTTTTACATAGCCTGGACACCAGGAGTGGCTGACTCAAGGACACACATATAAATCTGTGGAGTCCAAGCCCAGAAAAAACAAGAAATAATTGAACAAACATTCAAACTCAACTAAACCAGGCATGTCTCACTGTGGGGTAAACCAAGACTGTTACTGATTATCAAAGATGTTGAGCCAGCCCAAGGACAACTTTTTGGAGGCAGCCTGCCTCAGCAGAGGCTGTCTGCATCTTTCCTGCAAGCTGAAAACCATATGGTTTGCTTTCCAAAGAAAGAGGGCAGGTCATAAGCAAAAAATAAATGGTTGCAAAATCTCATTTGTCACAAAACACCTCAATTTTCATAAAATTCTCTTTGGATTCTATATTTTTGTTAGAGGGTGGACTTGAAACATTCCCTGCATCTGTATCAGAGGGCAGGCAATAGATGTTATTGCAATATAAATGATAAATAACAGTAACAGGAAAGATAGTGCTGCAGCCTATTATTAAATATTTCTGTATACTGCAGGACAGGAATACACAAACATTTAGCAAATCCCAGAAGAAAAAAATTCTAGTACATAAGAAATCAGTATAATGTGTTCATCATGTAATTTGCCTCAGTAAATTAGCCAAACTATGAGAAAAAATTATTATTTAAATCAAGACTATTGCTTTTCCATTTGTGTCTCTTCACCTAATTTATGTTGGTTATTTCATATCTTTACAAATCTCTTCCTAATTATGCAGACTCACAATCTGATGAAAATCACAAAACACAGAAAGTGTCTATTACTAATGATGTGAAAGATTGCATTCTGTCTCTATTTCTTGTCCAATTCCCTATGCAAATTCCCTTCAACATGCCTGGGAAGATGCATTTGTCCAAGTGGTTGTGCCATTACTTGTTCTGCAGACAGATTTGTATTGCAGCAGCAAAGTGCTGCAATCTACAGATGTGATCTGTTCTGTTTTGGAGGATCAGTTTGGAAAATATAGTTTATGGACTGCTTAACTCTAAGATATTTTGAATTAAATAATTCACCAGGAATTCAATTACAAGCAGAGCACAACCTTCTCTCGGCATAAAACTTTCATAGGGACTTCAGAAAATGGCAAACCACAACAATTTCCAAATTAATGAAGCCGGCATTGATTTCCCACATGCGAGACCAGGAGGTCAGCAGCAACGTTTTATAGGTGTGAAGCTGAAATATATTTTACTTTCTGGTTTGTGTCAGGACTAACAACGAACTTCTCACAAGTAAGTGGGCACTTGCTACTGATCACAGAATGAATTTACTGAGGCCAACATTGCTGGGACAGAGTGGCCCAGCAGCCCAGAGCCCATGGCACGCAAAGGAGGGAGAAGCAGCTGAATCTTCCTAGAGAAAGATGAGCCTAAAACACAGTTATTGTAATTCTTGCAGACTGACAGCAAATTCAGGTTAATTAAGATGACTGACATTGCAGTTTTTTAAATCAGTATATCTTGTTGCATATAAAAGCCTAAGGAGAATTTTCACCCTGTGGTGCCCCATGTCAGCGACAACAAAAACTCTCAGTGGAGTGTTTCAAAACTCCCAGAAGGACAAGAAAAATACCAAGAGTTTGGCCCTGAAATTTAGCAGTTGCTGCATTTTGCTGCCATCTACCATTACAACACAAATGGAACAGCTTATCTGTACAAACTGCTAAAATGTGCTTTTACAAACTGTATCAAAAACCTCAGGTTTCCACAGCACTGGCTTGGCCAAAAATTTCTGCAGTCTCCTTGCCTTCCCTCACCACTCTCCCAAATGCCTCCTCAGTAAGTCAAGACACCAGGCACACAAGGATTTCTCCAGGTCTCCATTTCCCTTTTTTTTGAGTGAGGCAGAACCAGTTCCAGCAGCACCTCAAAAGCTGCTGCAGAGGCAAAGGCTGCCGCGGCCGATCCTGCGCTCCCTGATGTGCGGGGATTCAAGCAGCTCCTTGGACAGCAGATCCCACAGAGAGGGAACATAACCATCCATCACCATTGGCTGATTCCTACAGACACCACTGAGATCTCCAGCAGGCATGCCATCATGAGCTGATTGCCTGTTCCAGGATTTCTTTTAGCTGCTGTGCCTCTGGATCAAAAATCCATGGTCTGAGTAAAGGAACATTCAGCTGCAGCTCTCAGGCTTTAGCTCCTGCCCCCAGCTGGGGTTCAGAAGCTTTCAGTCTCCCTGCCCCAGCCGTGCTCTGGCTGTCTCTGTTTATTGAGGGCTCTTAGTTCAGAGACTTCCTCCTGCCACCAGCAGCCAATAATCTGTCTGCCAGAGTTTTAGTCATGCTCCGCTTCCTCTGGACCGTGTTCCCAGGCTGCAAGCTCTGCTGTGACAAGAAATCCTTAATTCGAACATTGGATGGCTAAACACAGCTACAAAACACTAATGAATGCAGAGAAGTTTGTGACTTCAGTTTGGGTGAAAAACTCTCGAGGTTAGATGTTTATTTAAATGTTAGAAACCTCCCCTAGCATTCTGTTGTTTCAGAAAGGTATCTGCTGCCCCTGAGACCTCTTTAAAAAATCTCAAGGCCATCTTCTACCCAGCTGGAAATCTTTAAACATTCACATCAACTGCATGCCATCTTCTAAATTAGAGTGAACAAATTGAGCAATTCAACATAATTCATGATGGGTTTACTCCCCATCATTCAGCAGAGGAACCTGGTCAAAGTGCCTGACTTACACAGAGCAATTTGCATGTGCATCCTCCCCAGACTGCCTGATTTTCCCTGTTGATCTCCCCTGTTTGAGCATACTCGTGGGCATAACACCTCTACTACAAGGGTAGGAGCAGAACTATTTCTAGGATAGCCTCCTGTTATTCTGATTTACTGAACAACAAAATCATAAAAAAAAAAAAAAACAAAAAAAAAGAAAAAAAAAAGATGTTTCCAAGAATCTGCATCTTGCATGCATAAACTCCAAAGTTAGCAAAAAATAGATTTACATATATTTAAGGGTCTGACCCAAAGGCAATTTGAATGGAGCCCAGAGCTGACCAGAAAACTCAGTTTTCCTAATCCTAATGCAGTGCACTAACCACGAGATTTTATCTTTTAAATTCACCTTGCACAGTCAAGGATTTGATTTTCAGAAGGGAGCCTTTCCTAGCTGTACTTTTCCACTGGAAATTTGGTTCCATCAGGTTGGATCAGTGACTTAGAGGTTTAACAGAGCAAGAAAGACAATATCTCAGGGAAAACTTAAAGGGATCTGCCTGACAAGAGTAAGGAGAATAAACCCTTTCCCCATCCTATTACACAGAGCCTGGCAAGGAGATGTTGAGATAGCAATACAGGGGAAAGAGCAACCAAGTCTGATTCCTCCCTAAACCTTTTGTGATTTTCTTCTGCAGAAATCATTGATCAAGGTCCCTGAGATTAGCAAGAGGAGCATTCACAGGAATGGGGCTGTCTGTCCACATCAGGGCAGATGACCCTCAATAAATGAATTTAAATAGGAGTAACTGTGAGATTGCACTGTCACATTTTACTAATGCCTCATAAACTTCAATCATCCAGAAAAAACACAAGTTTACAGAAACCACTGAAGAAGTAGCACTTCTCTGAAGCATTTTAAACAGCAGGATTTAGGCAGGTTTGTTTATGGAGACTTAAATTAGGGAGTTTACTGACCCTGAAAGATCAATACTGATCACACAGGGCAGAACTCAAAGTGATAAGGGGCTGATGTGCCCTCCATTCAACAGTAAGGATGTCCAAAAAGCCTAACTCCTCAGATATGTAGACATACAGATGTATTTTATGGTATAATTTATACATTTATAAATATTTATTATATATATAGATGTATATAAAAAATATAGTATCATTTATATATATATATATGTGTGTGTGTAATATAGTATATAAATTATATTAGTATCGTGTATATATAGTGTATAGATGTACAGTACAGATATATACATACATATAATATATATAGTATATATGTGTAATATATCTTATGCCCCTAAAATTAGAACAATAATGCCAAAGAAAACAGAAAAATCTCACCCAAATGAACAATATGGAGCATTTCACAATAAATTGAATTCTTTTAGCACCTGACCTTGAGGCAGAGTGGTTGCTTAACAGTGAAATCTTCAAGTGTAATAGATTTTAAATTAATGTTTTTCTATGGTAACAATATTGTGCAGCAAATGACACAGGTACATTACATAGGTTTACTCATTTTCACCACTGCTGTTTGCAGGGGATTTAGATCCAGCAGCTGTGGGGATATGCTGGGTATTAGAATGACTACCAGCCTATATAAATTACCTCAGGAAGTAGATGGCACTTCTAATTAACAAGTGAGCTGTGTGAAACTGTTCCTCAGACTTCAGGGAGAGAGGAAAATTCTCAGGGTCTAAAATTTGGCTATTACACAACAAATAAATCACTCTGCATAAAAACTTCTAATGTTGCTAATTATACACTGAGAAATTTAATGTGTACATACAACACATGCAATATGTACATAAACACCTAATTGAATATACAAAAACATATGTTCTAAGTAACACACATATACGTGTGCCTATGTATGTGTGTCTATATATATATATATATATATATATATATATAAAAAAATACAAATGTAATGAACATTCCGAGAAAATTAGCGACACTGGTTGGTTAAAACAAAAGTTCAGAAAAGGTGAACACTTTGATGATCAATTTAAAATGGCATTCTGGAATTTTTTTACTACTATATGCCATCCATCAAATATTTTATTTCGTTCACAACCAACACATGTTGAAGATGATTATTCATAAATTCTGCTTCAAACAACCCTGCATTCCAGGAAATATTTTCCTTTACACTTTTCCTGGTACTATGTGTTTTTAAACACAAGGTTCAGGGATGATTGCTTCCAAATTCAGAAATTCAAGGAGCTCATTATGCAAATAAAGAATCATCTGATAACTAATCCTGCTGCACCTTATTATAAAATAAAATCAAAATGGAGTATAATATTAAATAGAAATGACTGTTAGAATAGTATGAATGCTAAGAAATAGCTTCCATATAGATTTAAAGTTCTATAGTATTAGAGGAGCTGTTATCAAACCTAACAAATACTCAATTATAGATATTTTGCAGAATTTTAATTATGTTATCAGCACATTATAACGTGGCAATTGGGATCCAACATTTACAGGTGTATTATAAAAGGGGTTCCTCCTACCTGGTAGTGGAAAGAAGAACTGAGTAAGAACACCATGGCAAAGTTTAATTGAAATCTCGTTAATACTTCAATGCATCATGGTTTGATTCATTCAATTCTAAGCAGATAAAATTTAAGACATTATAATTTTTAAATTAATAAAATAATCTTCAATCTCCACTGCAAGCTGCCTCTTTATCTGCTACTTTTCATTTTATAAAGCTGTAGTCTCCATGGGTATGGAGATGCTGTAGAAAAGTTAACAATCAGGACTCATCTCTCTCTAGAGATACTTATCTGGTCTGTCTTGTGGAGTTTTTACAAATTTTTAACTATGTATAGATAAACTTGGCTCACAGCAAAATCATCATAATCACAGTACCCTTTCGAAAAGTTCTCTAACTTGTTTATTGACAAGGAACTGGTTGGCCTAATTATAAATGATTATCCCCAGGGTAGGAGGTTAGCAGCAGGCATATGTACAAATGGCCACGTTCCTGCTGCATCAATTAACACAAAAACCCAGAATTTCATTATCTCTGAGGGCCAGCTTCCTGCAGCATTTCATATCATGGCCGTGTCCAGATTTAAAAGGTTTTGCCTTTGGGAGACATATAGTTGTTGAAAAATAGATATTATTCTTTTTAATTCTATAAAGAAAGAGCTAAAAGTCTGTGCAGGGATGGACTTTGACAATTGCCTGGTGTGAGGTGTCAGAGGAGCTCCCCAGAGAGTGGGCACAGACTGGGCTCTGAGCTGGGCCAGCAGGGGAGGGAGGTGCAGCACAGGAGCCCCTTGGGTCCGTGCTGGCTCAGCTGCAGGCACAGGTCTGGGTCCATGGGCTGTGCTCCAATCCAAAACTCAGAGTGGCAGAAACGTGGCGTTCACATGCTCTGAGAAAATCCCTTCGCCCAGGATTTTTCTCCTGGGAAGCTGAGGAGCCTCAGAGAAAAGGAAAACAATTCTTATCTCATTTGCTTCTCCTGTGTTGTGCTCATGTGCAATGTGTTTGGAGATTGTTCACCCACAGGTGAGTGTTCCATTGGATTCTGCTGGGAGTTGTTTTCGCTCTTTGACCAATCAGGGCCAAGCTGTGTCAGGGCTCTGGAGAGAGTCAGGAGTTTTCATTATTATCTTTTTAGCCTTCTGTATCCTTTCTGTATTCTTTAGTATAGTTTAGTATAGTATTCTTTAATGTAATATAGTATCATAAAGTAATAAATTAGCCTTCTGAGAACATGAAGTCAGATTCATCATTCCTGCCTTCATCTGGGGGCAATGCAAATACAATAGAAAAACACCCTGGGATGGTGGGGAGAGCTCTCTGCCCCAGCAGCTCCTTTCAGGGATCTCAAGAACTTTGCCAGCATGATCCTAACAGTGATGAAAGCCAGAGGATAACAAGTGACTGAAGGAGGTAAAAGGCAAATCCAAGTTAACATCTGCCCTCCCTATGCCAGCAGTTTTTTGTGTATTTTCAACACCCAGTCAGAATCACAGTGCAGCAGAGAATGCCACATCCCACTTAAACTTGCAACCTTTTCTACCCTACCAACCTGTAACCTGAAGCCATCAGTAATTCTGAAGCTGAAATTTGAAAATCTGACTTTTGAAAGATTTGATATCTTCCTGGCTTTCAAATGAAATTCTTTGGATGACTTTTATACTACAGTAGATAGCAGCCACCCCAGCAGGAAAGCAGAGAGAACTGGAAAGCTTTCTAGTGGTAACTCTCTGTACCCTCTCAAATGGAAGTGAAGCATCAACAAGGAAAAACAAAGCCAGAGCAATAGGAATTGTATATCAGAATGGGACACATTGTTTCCTGATCCTGCACAGTTCAAGGTCATCATTTAAACCACCTCATCCAGCAGTGTTAATTACACAACCAGACTGTGAAGCGTGAACAGGACCCATCCAATCATTCCACGGTTGTACACCAGTTCTGCACAGACAGGAGCTGCTGACAGAAGGGTGGAGGATGTAAAATCTGCTCCAGCCATTGGCAATGAGCAAGAGGAATGTCTGGCCCCCAAATGTCTACTGGAAATTCAACCTAACTTCAAAAATGAAAAAAATAAAATAAAACACTTTGGAAAATTTCACGTGAAGCTTGGACAGCACTGAAGTGACCCCTAAATATAACAGCTTTAACTACCAAATATTCATTAAACTAAAGAACCTTGTAGAATGAGTTCATTCCATTTATTTTTTATACTTTAAATCTGTTGTGTCAGGGCCTAGAAAAGGTTTTATTAGGGTATCCTTCACCTGGTAACTCATCATGGGAGCCTCAGTCCACTGAGGATCCACTAGACTGAGATCCAGAGTGTCAAGGTCCATGGAGAGAATGGATTTCACAGCCCATTGAGTCAATGGATGGAGCAGTTTCAGTCTGCTGGGTTAATGTGGGTCCTGCTGACACACAGGGAGTGCTTTTACAGCATTAAAGAGCCTTACTAAACTTATCACGAAAAAACCCTTTATATTCAGGATAATAAGTTTTCCAATTATGACAATTAAGTTTTGTTTTTCAGAAAAGGAAAAGCAATTCATTCAAACCGTAAATTATTTGCTAGATTTACCACCTGAATTAAAAGGGAAAACATTTATTTTCCTCAGTTATGATAGCCAAGAGAACCTGTTTTAAAGGTCAGTCTTGCATATTTCTACTTCTATGAGCTATAATTGCACACACAAACAGCCTTACTTTGACATTGTTTGTGTCAGTAAAGTTTTGCAAGGTCAAGTTTTTGGTTGAGACTGAACAAGTTTAAATATCAAAAGAAGCAAGCAGATTCTGTAACCAAAAGGGAAGTCAGAGCCATCCCCTGTGCAAACTCAGGCCATTAAATGAGATTTTGGGAATGAGACTGACACACCCACTTCCAGCACTGGTGGCACAAATGGTGCAGCTCCAATGTCAGCCCTCCTTCGAGTTTTATTAAATGAGATTTTGGGAATGAGACTGATGCACCCACTTCCAGCACTGGTGGCACAAGTGGTGCAGCTCCAATGTCAGCCCTCCTTAGAGCCCTGGAAACTCAGCATTCACCCCACTGACTCCAGGGGCAGCTGAGAGCCAAGGAGGGCTGGCAGCCCCCCAGGAGACCCTTCATTAACATTTGTTATCTGACTTTCACTGCCTCTCCCTTGGGAGCTGGCAGAAGTTTCACTGACTTTCCTTGTGGCAGATGGAAAGCCAAGGAGCAGCTCTCTAGGACCACATCAAGAAAAGGAACATGCCCTCACACACTTTGCATGAGGTTAAGGAACAAACTAGGATAAATATCTACTTGTGAAAGCCTCACATGGTGGTTATTGATAATTTAAGCATAACAAATTGGAAATAAACTTTATCCAATGATAGCATTATTTCTGTGTGCCATTGCTCAAAGCGAGACACAATCATCTGGGAATAAAAAGGCAAATCTTCACATTTTAGGGTAACTTTCTTTCATTTCAGTAATCAATCCTTTCATTGTCACACTTAGGAAAAGCTTTATAATAAAATAAATTTTTCTAAGAAACACATTAAAAATCCTGTAGTATTTCTAACAGTTTATTAATATTTTTGATCCAAGTACACACCTAATGGTTAATTAAGAATGCAGAAGATATCTCTTGCTGCATAATCAAGGTTAATATCCCAAAAGAGCCAAAGCTTGCTTTGCAAAAGAGCAAAAAGAAATGCAGATAAGAAAGATGAACAAGGGTAATGAAATAAGCCCCCTTTAATTTCACAATCCTATTAGAAGTTGAAAAGGAGAGTTGACCTGTTTCGTGATGAGGCACTGCTCTTCCCCAAGATTAAAATATTTTCTTGAATATTGATTTTCCTTAGTGTGCTCTTGGTCTCAAAAATACTTAGAAAATAGCATGGCCGTATTTTATTTTTCATTTTCAAGTTGCAACAATATATTCTATTGTTTATAAATTCACCATCTGTTATGATTAGTATTATAGCAATACCTAGGGCACAAGAACATGGAACAGAACCTTAACTGTGCCTCAAACACAGAGCTTAAAACTTCCACCCTCTCAGCCTCTGATACACAATTCTTTCCAAAATTATGAGTGTCAAGTATTGAATCAAATATCCATAAACACTATTTGAAATAAAAAATATTTGAGTCAGTGGTGGTTGTGGCCCACCACCTGTTGTGACTCAGAAATTTTGATTTGGCATTCACAGAAAAAAGCATAAGCTATGAATTTTGTGCCTGCAACAGGAACAATGGCAATGGATACACCACATTTCTGTATATTAATTGATTTATTCCATCCCTTAACAATACTTCAGAACTGTTTGGTTTTTTTGCTACAGTCTTTTTGCTTTTGGTGGATGAGAAGGGGGACCAATAGTGAGGTGGAAGTTAGAATGTAAAAGCAATTCAGGACCTAAAATAAAAAACCAAATGCAGAAGCCTTGGCTATCCCATTTCAGAACATGAAAATGTCCTAATGTGAAATTAAAAGCCAATCTTCAGGCTAAAAATATTCAGAACAAAATGTAGCTGTGTTCAAAATGTGCAAATTTCTTTTTATTCACTTAAACTGGTTTAATTCTATAATAATGCAGTGACTAATTGTGCCCTGAGTAGGCACAAGTGTGCCTGACTGAAAAGATTGAAAATGGCAGTTAAATAATTAATGTAAAAATGTGTTGATGAGCCTAACTAAGAAAATGTGAGATATTGGAAATTAAATAGCTGGCATTAGGTAATCTGCTTACTGCATAAAAGGCATTAGAAATATCCATTAACTGCATCTGCCATAAATAAACAAACCTAGGAAAGAGACCAAAAGATAATATTTTTCCACTTTTGCTTAAGAGGAATATATTCAATTAATTTTTCAACAATTAAATAAAGAACCCCATACTAAATTAATCTAGAAACCCCATAGTTTACTTGGGAGTAAAATTAAAATATAATTACTAATTTGGTTTTGGGGAGGGGGGAGTGAGGATGCTGGAAGAACCACATTATACACTCGAATTTGATACAAATGATTGGTATTAATGATATATGTGCATCTTAAGCTAAATTAAGAGTTATATTCAAAGAGAAAGTCAAAACAGGAAGAGTAAATTCCAGCCTGGAGCTGTAAAGTTGCTGCAGGTTTCTTCTGAAGGTCTTTGAGACCAGGATAAACAAACACCTGCCTAGTGCAGAGCAAACTGACTGCCCTGAAGCACAGGGTGGGGGGAGAAGGAAATAAAAAATAAAATAAAATAAAATAAAATAAAATAAAATAAAATAAAATAAAATAAAATAAAATAAAATAAAATATAAAATAAAATAGCAATTTGAAGTATTCTCAAGGCTGATCTTCATAGGAGTGTGGAGCTGTGGCTCCTCTGTGGCAGATCAGCAGCATTGCTCAGAACAGTCAGAGGACCAGAGCAAGATGAAGAGAGACACCTGAGCCAAACAACACAACAGGGCAACTTCACCAGAGCCAGCAGTGAGCCTGGGAAAGAGCCTGTGCAGCTGGGAGAGCCCTGCCTTGCAGAGCTAATGAGCCATTGAAGTAAGTAACACTTTCCAAATCACTAAAAAAAGAAATCATTCAGCTTCCTCTGCCAGAATATTCTCCACTCTCTATTTCTTTTTTAGCAAATAGGGTAGAGCTGAGGCTTTTATTGTTGCTGCTCCTGAATTTTATTCTTGATTTCAGCAATATATTTATAATTTTGGATAGATTCCTGAAAGCCAGCCTCCTTTTGCAGCACAACTTGGGCCAGCAAAACTACTTCTCATGCTTCAATGTGAACTCTTGGGGCTGAGCTTGCAGCAGCCTGTCAGAGGGGGGAGAGCTCTAAATGATGCCATTCATCTCCTGGCCATGCACTTTGCAGATGAAAAGAAGGATAAATGGTTTTAGCCTAATGCAGTACCTGCCTAGTTAGGCTTTAACATTACTCTTATCACCATGGTAACCCTGAAGGAGAAACACACAACTAACAAAGTGTTGGGAATCAGGAAAACAGTTTTAGGCTTTCCCTTGTTCTCCCCCCCACCAAAAGTAAATAACGCAAAAGGCTCAACAACAAATACTCTTAATTTACTCTCCAGACCCTGAGAAGTGAATCTGTGCACTCCTCTTGCTTTTTTAAATTTACACTGTGCTTCAGCAGAGCAATTGTCTTGACAAAACTACAAATCAGAATAACTAGAAATGTTGCCTGATGTAGAACTCACATAAGTAGCTGTATAATCCAGTTTGTGTGACTTTGGCACCCTCTGGGTGAATAATACAGGTTTTACTGTGTGCAGTTTAGCACTCAGATTAAAAACTCTAAGGACCCTAATTAGAAAATTATGTGCATACAGCCAAGTATAAAACAAGAGAAACCCTGGTTATCCCAAAATAAACCCTATAAGATTAAAATAAGAAAGCATCTGCCTTGAAAAACCATCTCATTCCAGCTGATGGAAGCATCAGCTTTGACACAGATTATATGAAAATCCTCAGGTCAGAGACCTTCAGAGAAAGTTTTTTACTCAACAGCTGTCAGAAGAAAGGAACTCTGCTTTCCCCAGAACCGAGCAGAATTCCACATCCACGGCGGGAACCGCCAGGGCTCAGTCCCAACCACCCCATCCCAGCAGGGGGAACAGGCTGGGGAACCTGGGCAGGACCAGAGCCCTTCCTCAGCCTGCTGGGGGTGCCGGGGCTGCAGAGCCCCTGGGCAAGGCAGATGTGACACCTGGGACACTCAGCAGGGCCTCCAAGGGGGCTCTGCCAGGATTTCCACCCCACACAACCCTCTGGCCTTGCAGGAGGGTGCCCTGGGCACGCTGCATGGCTCGACAGGCTTTTCTCTGGTTTTGTTTCCAGCTGTACAGATGTACAGTTTTTCTGGTTTTGTTTTCAGCTGTACAGATGTTCTCTGCCCGTGCACTGGAGCAGCCTGCAGAGCTCACAGGGCTCCACAGCTCCAGGCAGAGCTGCTTTCCTGTTTGTTCATTCTCTGACAAACTCTGAGCCCAGGCACAGTCAGCATTTGTGAAAAGTGGCTTGCAACACCACCAGAGAGCCTATTATCATAATTCCCTTCTCTGTACCATCTAATGCTTCTAACAGCAAATCAAACAACAGATGTATGGCATCTAGAGTCAAACAACGTGGTGTGTTCCAAACAGATTTGCTCTGCAAATATTGGAAGATATCCTCAATAGCTAATATTTTATCATTTCTCCATTTTTCTTATGAAGCAACAAGGAAATTACAAGAAAATCACTGTATATTTTATAAAAATAAATATCTGTTTAGAAAAAAAAAGAGCAATATATGCCACAGAACCATGCATCTGTTCTGCTCTGTTTTGTATCTGAACAATCAAGATTGCTTCTTCTGCATTTATTTGCAAATGCAGGCATTTTTTCTAACACATTCATTTAGGAGGAGAGATTTTACTCACATTTACATAGACTTAAGGTGATAGCAATACATGATGACAGTGTCTAAAATTATTATTTTCCCCTGTGAGTTTCCTTTTATGTTAAATTTTCAATTTTCTAATTTCAGGTTTGTCTACTAGTCCTCCAGGAATACTTTAATTCTTTTAAATTCTTTTATCCTGTAGAATTGGTTAGCAGAAGTGCTAGAATAGAAACTACCTATTAAGCTTACTCACCACAATTTGAAAAGAAAAAATCCCATTTAAATTATTGGCTCTCCTAATATGTAACACAAAAGAGACAAATCTAGAGAAAGTAAGGACCAGAAGTCTGATTTATTAACAAAGTACCACCACTCACAAATGAAGGTGTCACACTCAGTCACTCACCTTCACAATAAATGATTCATGCCAGGCAAACACTTCACATTTTGAAAAGCAGAACAGATATCAGTCAAATTTCAGCCCAAACCAGTTGTGGCATGTGGATGGTTCCTGGTGGTTGATAAATGTTTAACAAACACTCATTAAATGGTTTAACACAGAAGTTTCAAATGCACTTTAAAACTTGTACTCTGCCAGGTCAAGGGTTTAACAAAAGCACAAACATAACCTCTCCTTCCAGCCTGCTGTTTGGTGGTTTCATTAGGAAATGCAATTTAGCTAATGATTCAGTTAATCTTTTTATAACCACTCACATAAATCTTGAATAAATGTTATGCAAGCTCCAACACTAATTTAAATTACTCCTATTAAGAGTCATGTCCAAATAAAAACATGACTGTTGGCAATAAGAGCCTTACAAGGGTATATCCATATGGTACAAGATTCAAAAATGCAGAATTCCTCACATCCCTATCCTTCCTCTGCTGTCATTTTAAAGCTGTTGCATTTCTTATTTCCCTCTCCCCTTACTTTTCTACCTTTTCTTCTGCAAAAGTGATCTCCAAAAGATAAAAATGGGCAGTAAACCTTCAGATGTTTTGTAGTTAAACTCCATCTATTTGTGCTTTATGGTAAGCAATGCAAATTTTGGCTTGTAGAAATAACCTTATTAGGTATGCAGGCATTTCTCTGGAAACACTATCATAAAAACCACAGCTAGGTCATTAATCTTTTCAAAAAGCTTGTTGAGATCCCCATAGGCATTTAAATGGATCATAACAGCCTCACATATGAAATATAGAGCTGCAGCCAAGAGTCTGACAGAAGTGCAAATTTGGACAAATAAGACCATCAAAGCTTCAGCTGAAGAGATTTCTCTTCTCTCCACAGGACAGAGGGTTGATAAGACCAATCATGGAGGATGAAACTATAAATGAAATAGAAATGCCAAATTCATGCCAGCCACCCATGGACTGTTAAAAGCCTACCTGCCTGAAGAGAGCAGCTACTAAATGATTATATCACTGCAGAGAGGCTGGCACCACAGGATGGATAAATGATGGAGCATTTGCCCAGAGGTGAACATCCCTGTTTGTCTTGGTGGATTATTGTATCACACTCAGGGCAGTGAGCTGAACACTAGGGGCATCAAAGCAATGAAATTATGACCTCCTCTTGCACTAAGAGAGGGAAAAAAAACCACTAAACCACCCATTTTATAGGATAAACCCCAAAAATTGGTGGTTATCCTATCCATGGACTATCAAAACTGCACCAAAGAGCTTACAAACAAAGCAGTCCTCAGAAAGAATAGGCCCAGATTTTACTGTTTGCCTCTGGACTAGCTCCAAGCTGCTTTCCAGGTTGGGTGTGTTTGCTGCAGGTTATTTTACTGTACCAGGATAAAATATGGCACCCAAATCTACCCTACTCTAAAGCTGAAATGATCAGACTCCCTTACAAAAGTTATTCAGAGAGGACTATGGGTTCAATCAGACATGCTGAGACCTTCATCACAGACGCTCCTTAAAGAGACAAAAAGTTTTGCCAGATCCTGGGGAAAATATGAATTTGGCCAGAAACAAATATTTGAAGTTGTTTTTTGGGGGGAAGTGGGGTAACGGGGTTTTTTATGGGAAGTACAGAGTAAAAAATAATTGCTGTCTGTGTCAAAGAGACAGTAGGTAAGAGAAAAGTTAAAATAAAGTTTGCAAAATGAACCTACAACAAAAGCAGTGACTGAAATTTCATCATCTCCAGGAAGGACTTTATAAACACCCACGCTATCACTATTTGTTTCCATAAACCATTTCAAATTTGTCTTCTTGGTATCAGCCAGGTAAATGTTCAGGACTTTTAAAATTTAGTGCTAAATTAATCTACAAAGTAGCACTGTTCTTCCTGCTTGCCCAGCTCTAATGGAAACGCTTAATGCTATGTTGGAAAAGAAACAACACATTATCTGGCATTTTTAAAGTTATACAGCAATGAGACACAGAAGAACATGAATGTGTGTTTGCATTCAAGGAGAAGAAATATGCAGCCTTTGTGATAAGTTACACTTTCTCACACACAGGCATCTTTTCTGAGATTTCTGCAACTTCAGTAGTCAATAATCTTCTTTTTCTTTTTTGAACGGGGTGTAAAACAACTTGGGATTGTTGAGCCAGCCACACGGAGAATTATTTCCATTTTCAGTCAGTTTAGCATGTAAATGAGGCACTGTGGTATAAAAGGTCTGAGACCTCATCTGCTTGAAGCACAGGCAGTATTTTGGAGAAACGCTTTAGGAGATGCACAGAAGTTTAAGTAAGCTTATAAATACCCAGGATTAATAGGCAAAAAACCCAAGTGTAGAACAGCTCTGCTGCAGATCAGCTAAGAAATCTCGTGACAGTGAAGTGGCCCAGGCTCCTCATTCCCACAGCAAGATCAGCTCTGCCTTGATGTCTCCTCCCTGCCAGTTTGGTACCTCAGAGGTTGGACTTGAAAGCGCTGCCTCCATCCCCACTGCTGTGTCTGGCCAGGCAAGGGGGAAGGAGAGCCTGCCCCAGCCCCATCCAGCCTCAAACATTCCAGAGAGGCTGCAAATCTCTGCTTAGGATCCCAAAACTCTCTAAGAACTTCAAATGGACAATTTGGTTCAAAGTCACAGAGATGAACTCTGGGCTGCTCCCACTGCTGAATTAATCAGAAAATAAGGAGCTCTCACTCTTCGGAAATAAGCTGAAAATTGTTAGAAAGTTTTCAGTTTCTGGGAAACTTTGTAAAGTTTTAAGTTTCTTGTCCCACTCACCCCCCTCATCTAAGAGGGGAAAGATAACATTAAATATTAAAAATATTACATAGGCTGAAATTAGGAAAATAAAAATCTGTGATGACTCATGTGGATGATTTCATTTCAATATTTTATATTCATTAAGTAGTATTTCTTTGTAATTTTTAAGTAAGAATTACCTTGCCTTCCTAGATGAAAACCAATTTCGAGCAAAATCCTAAAACTCTTCAAATTTCAAGATGGCAAAACAGAAGAGAACGACAGCTGTAAAACTATTTGCAAAATGGAAAATGAATCAGACTTACTTTTCCCCACAGTAAATGGGTGTTTTACAAGGAGTAGATGGCAGAATATCCCCAAAGATCCCTCTCTTGCTGCTGAATCAGAGATGGGGCCTGGGCTGGGATCTCTGCATTTCCCTTTCTAGACAAAACCTCCTGCTCCCTGCAAAACCCAACACTGCAGAACAGCTGGCATTTTTTGGAACACAACTAAAAATTGATAAAGTAAAAATTCAAGCAAAAGGCATCAAAACAGATTAATTTGATTAAAGTAATTTGTTTAAAGAAATACTTCCTACTGCCTCTTTTCTAGAAGTCTGTTTTCTCATTTACCCTTTCTTCAAGATGTCAGCTATCAAAAGTAGACAACAAAATTTGCTTAAACACCATACAAGGGCTACAAATTATTCCTCCAATATTGCTCCTCAGCTGTCTCCCTTCCCAGTGGGTTTTCACGTATTTTGCTGCTCCTCAAACTGCCTCTCCTCGATTTTGTAAATTTACATCAGAACCCTGAAAACAAAGTTACAGATGCTTTGCAGTTGATCAGAAATGAACTACAAATACTCTTTTACTCTTGTTTTATAAGTTCCTGGGGGGTGGGGGTGGTTTAGAGATTTCATATGGGTTTTCATTTATATTTAGGTGATCAGGCAGCTTTTTAATTCAACAGAAAGCTTCCTACTTGGATTACATTTTCTAGACAAGAAAATGCGGGTTTATTCACACCAAACTGCTTGGCTGTGGCTGCCTGCCTCTGCTCTAATTAATATTTAATTATTTATTTGAATTAGAGCAGCTTCTATGAGTGTGTGCCAGACCAGAATAGCCAAGGAGCTGCAGAACAAAATCAGCACTTGCAGGAGCCCAAAGTTCAAATCCCTATCCTGATTTAATTTTTGGCTTTGGGAGGCAGGGTAGCAGCTGCCTCCCCTGTGGTGGGAAGAATCACTCAGGATCTGACTTCAATTCCTGCTGAGCAGCTCAGAGTCAAGATCTGAGCAGGGTCTGTTGCCTCTGCTGTAAACTGGGATCGGTGCTAAACTGCTTCCCAGAGATGTGCTGAATAATTAGAAGTTCCAGAGGGCTTTGAGATGGAATATTTCTTAACTGGAAGGGGGAATGGAACAATACTCTTGTGCTCAGGACTCTGTAACAACTGCTCCTAAGAGCTACTCATGGCAAATCTTAAATCAGAATATGGATGAGGAAGAAGCAAAATAAGTTTCCAGTTTTATAAAGCTGCAACTAATGAAAAACATCACACTCCCACATTATTGATCAATGTGATGGGTGATTCCCAAGTCTGATTTTAACAAATGCACACAAAGCTACAGAGAAATGATCCATTTGTACCTGTCTCCACTTATTTATATTTTTCTATTCTTCTTATATTCAAGATTTGCTATACTTTACATGCAATTAAATCAACGTTCAGTAAAACTGTCTTTTGAACAGAGGTAGGAATTACAAATACAAAATCTCAGGGTTTTTTTCATATAAATACTTTACACAATGTCCACTTTATATACTGTCCATAGAAATCTATATTCATGAATTTATTTAGTCTAGACAACCCCAAAATAAAATCTTCCTTGGCTGCCACTAGAAGTACCCAAATAATGTCCTTAACAACAAAACTTTGTTAGCTGCTCTATGATTACTAAGGCAGGCTGAAAAGACAAAGGCACATTAAGTGCCACATCTGTAGGAGAACCAGGAGATGACAAGACCTTTTCCCCCAGTAGTCATTCCCTAATCAAAGCCCAGAAGCTGCTGAGCTCAGGAAATGTCACCTGCAACAAGCTGGAGATGCTTTTAATTGCCTGTGTGCCACTGTGCATGCTGCAGGGTTTGCTCTGCTGCTGCAGGAAATCTGATTGTGCTCCCAAGTTCAGGACCATGGATAACCTGGGATAGCCAGGGATAACCTGGGATAGCAGGGGAAGGATGAGAGGAGCAGGAGCTGTGAGGCTGCAGGGAGCTGCCCCTGCCCAGCCCCTGCAGCACACCCGGGCTCCAGCACAACAAATAAAAGCTGCTTAATGGCTGTCCTGTGCCAAAGGAGTTAATTAATTGCTAATTGTTCACCTGGAGGTGTAACACCATTGACAGAAACAGGCCTGATGCACGAAGTGAGTTAGGGAGGGACCCAGCCAAGAGCTACCGAGGGCTGAACAGGGATTCCTCTCTCTTGCACTCAGGGAAATGCATTTCTGGCAACATTAACATCTTTCAGGCATTCCAGTCAAATTCACAAAGTTTAGAAACAAAAGGAACATTTTCCCATACTTCAAAAATAAAATATTTGTTTTATGAAATGAATCAAGGCTTTCGTATCTGAATTTCCTTCGAGTGTTCTTGTAGAATAAATAAACCTTAAAATATTCAGAATAGAAAGGAAATATTTTTATTTTACTCCAAAGAGCAAAGCCAGATATTCTACTTCTTTTAAATACTCAAATTATTGCAACTACTTTTTAAAAATACAAAATAACAAAAAAAGCTGTTGTTGGAGGAGTTGTAAATGTTAGATGGACATGGTTCACTCTCACACACCTTTTCAGGATTTGAAGGTACCACTTGCATTTTGATGAGTACTCTCAAGCCCAGTTCATATCCCCATGCTTCAATTTATTGAAGCACCAACTAGTAGAAAATACTTAGCTTGCCCAATTAATTCTAATTCACTATGAGCTGAGCATCTCTTTCATATTTTATTTATTTACATGCCTTTCCCAAACCAAATTATAAAGCTTATTAGAGCTTTATGAGAGTCATCACAGTAGTTCAGTATTTATTCCACTGAAAAAATGGTATTTCAGGAAAAAGGTGTGTCAGCCCCATTCCAACAGGGTTGGAATTAGATGATTATTTACAGCCCTTTATTATCATAGAACGGTTTGGGTTGAAAGGTTTATTTACCCAGCAATTGAAATGTCTGTCTCAAGGTGACAATAAGACTTGAAACTGCATTTCCTAAATCCTATGCTGCTGACCTAGGAATGTAAGAAAAAACTTTAACTGTGTTTTCAAAAATTAGTATTAAATATTTACTAATCTTATAGAGAAAGGAATTTGCAGATGAATAGCATGACATTTATCAACATAAGTTGCTCACAAGATCCTACAAGTAATTCCCTTTCATTTTGTCAATAATAAATGAAACAAAAGGTGTAAATTTTGCTCTTATGGAGGTTAAAAAAATAGAAATGACCCAATGAGCTACAACTCTGTTGAGGATCACAAAAGGTTTAACCCAACATTGGCACTAATGAATTATCAGGGCACTTCACAAGCCCTTCAGAAAGGCTGGATCCAGAAATAATTATTTATTAGGACAGTACCTGACAAGATTTTTGTTTTGATGAATTGGCACATATGGAACTCAGAGCTGATGAATTGCACTAATGTCAATGCTATTAAAAGTTGTTTAACATGCACGTGATTTGATTTATGATCTTTCAAAATAGAAGAGCATTCTCATCTCATATGAATTAAAACACTCACATTGCCAAAACATAGCAGTAACACAGGTAATGGGTATTGAATAAATTCATCCACCCTAGCTCTTTCTTTCCATTCTCAGCACATTTAATTGTGGAATATGACAATCAGTGCATGTATCTACATTCTTGGAAAGTCACAACTGACTTTATCATTGGAGGGAGAATGGTGAAAATCCCTGGTAGTTCTACAGTCATCAATACCTGGCTCAATTTTGGATCTGCTAAGTAGAAATGTCCATGAGGGGCTTCTATTTCCACACATGGTGATACACCATTTTTAGGTACTTTTAGTCATGCACTTCTGTGGTTCTCTCGTCTGTAATATTCCTAATAAATCTAAACACAATGGAATAGAATAATTAATAAAAACTATAATGCTGGGTTATACATATTTTATTTGTATCCCTCTTCAGTGTCTTGTGCCAGCACAGCAGACCGGATCACATAAATGTCTCTTCCTACAAATCTAGCTCTAAAGCCTTGCACAATAACAGTTTTACCACTGAAAAATGAAGAGGAAAAAAAATACATTTCATAAAGAGAAAAATATGGGGTTTCCCCACTTTCAAGGATAGCCTGGCCATGAATGTGTGGCCAACACCTCAGTACAAGCTGAAAATCATCTGGGCAAACAAAGAACTTCCAAGATGTGCTAAATATCACCGATGTCAGACTATTTGCTCTTGAGGACTCATCAGGAACTGGAGCAAAATGCTTTAAAATGCAGACAAAGTACACAGCAGAAGTAGTTTTGTTCCAGCCAAAACCACTAACAAACCAAAGCTCAAGCAGAAAACACTCTGCTGAATGTGTGTATGCACTAATTCTCCCTGCCTTGTGCAGGTGCAGAAGACCAAATATTTATCTTTTAAAAACGTTCGAGAATCCCATGGAATTGACCTAAATCCATACAAGCTTTGAGTAAATTTGTGGCACTATAAAAACTGGCCTATATTTAGGCAATATTTTGGTGTATGTTCTTTTGACTCCTTTATAACTGTGAGGGGGACAACAGGGGAGAGAGCACACTAGAAAATAACTCCTGACTGGGGAAATTTCCAATAAAAACATGGTGGGGAGGATACATCAAGCCTTAGTGCCAGTTGTCCAGAGGCACATCTCTCCATGAGAGCAGCTCAGGAGGTTTCCCTTGCAGTGAGGATCCTGCAGAACCTCAAGCACAGCCCACCCAAGCAAGTGACAATACCAGAGCTCACAGGGGTGCTCAAGCAAATGGACGGCTCAACCTCAAGTTCAGAGAAAAGTAACGTAAACAATTCTTAGAAGATTATTTATATTTCTTTTCAAAGGTCAAGAAAGATTTATGTAGTGGAAAAAGAGCTGCCTGGCTTGCTTTGTCCACGTGTAGGTGTTTAAATGTTTTTCAGTTTCTATCCAAACTCCAAAAATTATGCAGAAAATTCACTATTCTTTTCCTCCCTAGCAATCCATCAACCTTAATTATAATGGTGCTGGAAAAACATAGCACTCTTTATGGAACCTTTTAAAGCCTGAGTTGTTCTGCTGCCATTATAAAAAAGCTAAATCGCTGAGCAATTTAATTTAATTTCTCCAATACTGCCTCATGTTTTCTAAACAAGAACCATCGCTCTCCTAAGTTTGAAACATCTGAAATATTGATTACAGTACACTTTCTTTTGAGAGTCAAACATATTAAATGAGTTATCTTTGCATTCAACAAAAGCCATAATGAAGTAGAAGTGCTTAGAACATGTTGCCTATATATTTTTTCTGTCTTATTAAAACTGAAGTAAAACAGAATTTTGGGCTAAGTGTGGGGTTATATGTTACTATTGGCAAAACGAAAGTTGTTTGCTCGCAGAAAAGCTGTGCTTGTGGCTGCACACTCCCTCAATACTGTGACTGGTAGGAGAGGTTTGATGAAGCTGGTTCTGTGTGCTGCAGTGGAATTCTCAGCTTCAAGGTGGCTTTTCTAGGTGCCTGAGGATTTTTCTTTGTCTTTTTGTCTGATCAAAGCCTCTTTTTAAATTTTTTTAATTATTTTTTGCACATAGTCAATGGAGTTTTTTTCTTCCATGTAGACTAAAAGGGAGTTCTGAGCCCTTTCCACATTGAAATTTTCAATGATCTCTTCTTATCTCAGCACAAGAAAATGAGAGAAAAAAAAAGAGAGAGAGATAGCCAAACAGGCAGCAAGAGTAAAAGTCTGTCTTGGTTCCCTTCTGTTAGGGCAGTACATAAGAAGCAGTTAAGAAAGAAAGGAATTACAGAATACCCCTGCCTGCCAGCAGTCTTTAGTTCCTGCACCCTTTGGGGGCTGGATTGCAGCTCCAGTGTCAGAGGGATTCACCTGGAGCAGACCAGACAAGGATGGCACATCTTTGGGGCATTTGTGCCCCTTCTCCTCCCAGCTCTATCCCCTCTGCCCAGGTCAGCTTCCATGCAATTTTATGGGCACACCATCAGACACCTCAGCCAGAAAACATTGAGCATGAAAGAGCAGCTCATGCAGTAAACTACAGCAAACTCGCTCAGAGGGTTGCATTTCCAGAGAGCACTCAAAGAGAGGCAGCCACGAGGGTCAAGACATCTCAAACCAGGTGAAAAAGAACAGAAAAAAGGGAGGCATTTGATTAAAAGTCTTCTGATGAGGATGAGTAGAGACACAAAGAAAGGAACAGCTGGCCACACACAGTCCTGAGGAGCCCCTGCACCTTGAATAAAGCAGTAAAACAGCTGAGGGTGTTTTCCTCAAACAAAATTTCTTGTAAACAGACAATTTGGCAATCATTGGAGCAAGAAGATAAGACAATGTGTCCTTATTGTTACCTCTACAGCTCTCTAGGGGATCATAACAAACCTTAAGAGCAATGTGAAGTCAAAAGTCATCATTGGGTCTGTGTAACTTGGTCATTCATGCCATCAGTCCTGCCTGTCTCAATCTCTTTTCTTGTTTACTGGGATTTACCTGTACTTGCCAACTGGAAAAATGTCTGCATGTCATGGTATTAACTGCTTTTGCACCTTAGGCATTCTTATTTTGGCATTTGTCAATATGGAGGATTATTTTCACTAATAAAATAGCTCATTTTAATTCAGGGTAAAAACTGCTATGGATTTTAGCATGCAACTAAAACTTTAGGGCTTTGTATTTGTTCTTTCAAAATTTAACAAGTAAACAAACTACTCTTTCAATTAACATTCTGAGGAGCATGTTAATTTATATTAACATATAAATGAATATATAGCACCATTTTTTGTCATTTGGTCATTGTATTCCACTGGAGAAGCCTATTTAGAAGTATAGGAATCTATCATATTTACCTGTGAAATGTACAAATAATGATAAAATCCCCTGCAATGCACCAACATGTCTGAAGAATTACAGAAACAGCTACAATAAAAGACAGATCAAAGAGACACTTTCTATGTGATCTGAGCAGAAATCAAGCCAATAAGTGAGTTTGAAATATCAGTGATTTAATAAACAAACTAAATCAGAAAGAGCCCACCATCCAACTTTGAAATATTAATGACAAAGAATTGTCACCTTGGTCCTTCTGCAATGGAACACCACATGAAAAGCCCTGGAGACAGGGATACCCTGGTAAACAGTGCCAGTCCTCATGATCTCAATTTTCTCAAGGCTTCTCCATTTTCAGGTCAGAATTAATTCTGGATGCAGTTGGGCAACAGATGGGATGTTACTGAAATGCCCTAACATATTACATAATTAACTGCCCAAATTGCATCAACTACTTTATTGTTCTTTCCCATCTCCTCCAGAGATAAGTGCATGTAGAAACTTGAATTGATACAATTTATGCCATCACATTTTACAGACAGGGAAAGTCTGACAGCCCAGAGAAGGCTGACAAGACACATTTTCTTCCTGTTAAGAAAAAGATCTATATTTCTATATGCACACACGTAGAGAGAGACTTCTCAATTGTTGCAGCAAATTATAAATGATGCATGAAATGAAAAATTCCTGTTGGGTGCACTAAGAAGTGTACAGACAGTGCCACCATGGAATCAACATTTGCCATGTCATTCACTTACTGAGAGACACTGACTCCAAAGCCGACAGAAAAAACATCAGCAGTTACACATTTCAACCTGCACAGTATTTGTACATTTCCCATTTGTTTTCCAAGTCTGTTCAAAATTATCCTATTACTAACATTCAACCACATCAGGCCAGGTTTCTGTGTTAGAAATAGGCAGAGATGGTCAGTAAATCCAGATTTTTATTAATGAAGCTCAAGGATCAGTGGATTGCTAAACTGAGGTTTTCCTCTGCAATTAAAAAAAATCTTAACTTACTCTGAGTTATTATTTGAAACTAATTAGCTGTATTTGCTTGATTTTTGTCATCATATTGATTCTGAGACAAACTTTGAAGGAATTTATAATTGCATAAGGATTTAATTTGTGACCATCAAAGCCACTTAAGCAGTCAAAAAATTTTCATTCTAGTGTCCATGGAAGAATTGTCTCTCACTTTGCTGCTCATATCACAGCTTGATGGGAAGGTCCTGCCTGTAACATAAGCTGAAAACAATATACCAAGACTTAAAAAAAGGTAAAACAGTGACAGAAAAGCTAAAGGACAGACCCATTATATTAATGAAAAAGGAGAGCTTTTGGACCATGAGACCACACAGAAGCATTCATGGGCTGACCTGATCTTCTGTAAATCATCTGGATTCTGTGCTTGTGCAGGCTGAACATGTGCAAAGGGGGACATAACAGCAGCTGGAGACAAGGCACTGCTGCATATCCTGCTCTACACAAAAAAAAGTGTAAGTGTTGCTCGAATTTTCTAAAGGACAAGTATCCATTCAGGATCTTAATCCAGTTTGAAGCACACAAAGCTCCTAAATGTAAAATATTTTGCTTTGAGAACTGGGAAGAGCAATCCAAACATCCTCCAGATATATCATCACTATCTCTGCCTCAGAGCTCAAATGCTGTAATTTCACCAGTTTTTGAAATTTTGCCTCCTCTTCTGCAGGCAAACACGTTATCTGCATCTGTAATTCACACACAGGTGCAGTTCCAGACACTCATGCCTCTAATTAAACAGCATTGAGCTGCAGGTGTAAATCAGTCAGAAGTTGAGTCACATTCAGTAATTGTACCATTACTGGGTACAATTTTAATCTTGGTAAAATGTCACTCTTAAATTTGTTCTCTTGCTGCAAAAGTCCAGAGTAAATCCCCATTCCATTATTTGCAACAGCAGAACAATCCTGAGA
>WBNP01005432.1:1785683-1838273 GCA_013401095.1 Passerina amoena
TCAGTTCAAATCCACACATAGGGACCATTGCACCAACACACATATTAGATAAAAAATAATCTCCACCAATTGTCACAGAACTAATCTCATAAGATGAATTACCAATTTTACAGCATCTTTACAAGAGCTGTTGGAAGAGCCTATAGTAACCTAAGATATCACTGTTTACCAAATACAAAAATGAGCCACTACCACACACTGATCATCCCATCTTGTTTAATGAAACAGAGTGAGCTGGGACCTGTGCTGTGACAGGGTTGCAGGAATTCCTACAAATCCTGTGGGAATCTTGTGTCCAATGTGCAATTTTTTCAAGGAAGAGCCAAAAGAAGGAAAAATTATGGTAGAATCACATGGTCATAGACCTTAGAGCAAATATATGTAAAAATTCATCTTTAAGCCCAAGTAAAATTCATATATGAGACTATGAGAAGATTATGAAACAAAGCTGATTTGGGGAAATTCAAGAGTGGAATGATCTTCCACAAAATTTGTGCCTGCACCCAACATCCATCTTTTTGACAGCCATAGAATTATCTTGAGTACAAAATAGATTTATGAAAACAGAGTAGCTTTGGAGGTCATTTCACTGCCAGTGCAGATTCTGCTTGGAATACATGGGAATACCATGCTGACAGGATGAAGCCTAAAACTTTAATGCAGACAAGAAGAGATTTGATTCAAATCCACTGCTCACTGTAAAGGTGTTTCTAGGGACCTCAATGGGATTTGGACCAAGTCCTTTACTTAATCCTTATCTTGTTGGTTTTTTTTTTTTTTCAAAGCAGATAAAACTGAAAGTTCATGAGTTTGTACAGGCTTGGAGCACCGATGTTTCTCTCTTTTTGCCAAGGGCTTCTAGTTTAAGATATTGTTAAGGAGAAGAAAGGAAAAAAGAAATCTTTAATTGTTAATTATCTGAATATGTATTTCAGAAATTTTCACTTACAACTATGAATGCAAAAGGATTTATTTATGAAGCAAAACAACATGCAATATGCAGCAGTAGCTCATCAAAGCTAGCTAACGTTTCACTTTCATTAAAGTTGAATAATTTCTTACTAAGTAGTCACTGTATATCTAATTTTCTTGTAACTGTGGTGAATTTTCAGTATTAAAAAAAATAAGTAGATCTTGCAGTCAGATAACTACTAAGATCAAAGTAACTCCTAGTAGCTATTACACTGTTAAAAAGAGGTAACATTGTGAATAAATAAACAAATAAGCTCATAATTTATTTAAAAAAGCAGAAGAGTTGGTTTTCCAAGACAGGATTTCAGTCAGAGTTTCTAACTTTCCTTATGTGAAAGAGAAGCAACCTCTTCCTTATAAAGTGCATCTAAGGCACCTTTTCCAAAGCTTCATTCCTATCCCAAAATGATATTTTTACACATTTAAATCCACACAATTGCATTCTCAAAAGATGGGATATTTCCAAATTCCACTCAGGTCTCAGAGATGAAACGCTTCATGACATCAGAACTGAATTTTCTCCGTTAATGCTCCAATATTAATTTACTCCACATTTTCAGGCACACAGTGCTTAACATACTGATCCAACAGGATTTGTGCCAGCTCAGCAATTTGCAATCTGTAGCATTTTTTGTTTATTTAGTGTGAAACATCCATGAGTTTATTTATTCCCTAGGAGAAGGAAGCATCCACAAGGATTATATTATAATCCCTCTGGATCTGGTAAATTTGCATATATTAGTGGCTAAATACAAGAGGCAGCTTTGGGATCCACAGCACCAGTAAAACCAAGGAGGACCAGTTTCTCATTTACAGCATAAAACAAGCCTGGTGACAAAAATATCCAAAACTGCATATTAATATTAAAACCTGTCTGATTAGAGCCCTGCAGGGGTGGCTGTGCTGAGAGCAAACAGAAAGAGGCTGATTGTTGCATCTGCTCTCCAAAAATATTTGACCAGGGGAACAAAAAACCCCAGCAGCACCAACAACAATCCCAGAGTTGTCAAACTGTTTGCACAAGAGGCTGCTCTGTTCAACATCAGGGATCACAGTGAGGAAAGAAAGGCTGCACTGCCTTCAGATGAGAAAAAGCAATAATAGGTGATTTTAGAAAATCTGAAAGAATACTGTGCATTAACATAAAATGAACTCAACGAGGCACCAAACTCATGTTCAAATGATCACTATGCAGCAAGTTTCTGAAAAATAAGAGCTGGATCTGAAATGTCAGTGCTTTGAACAGAATGCTATTGCCCATCTAAACCAACTTCATTACCTTTATTAGGTGTGAGCTGATGGAAAGGCACTTAAAGAGAATGAATAAATACACCAAATATAAATTTAATATTCATTTTTCTGACTTTATGCTTACACAAGCTAAGGTGCACTTAGTGGAAGGCAAAGCACTCAATAGAAACCAAATGGAAACAAAATTAAGCAACTTCCATCACAAAATTACATAAGTGACACAGCAGTCAAGGTAGTAAGAACACCTTCCCATAGCAACCACCCTGCAAAATTCCTTGTAAGACTAATTTAAAGGTAAATGTTTGGTTGTTAGCAATAAACATTCATGTAAAAGCAAATCAGAGAAATACATACATCCTCAGGTCATGATTCTCAGAACCTTTGCAATTTTATTTCAGTTGTCTAATTTGCTGCTGGTGTTTTGAATATCCAATACTATTTCTTAGCAGACAAAATGGAATTAACCTATTAAATCAGGAATGAGTAAATTCAGCTTGGACACTTTTATACTTTGCCCACATATTAGAGGGCATTTGGAATTGCCTTTCACTAAATCTTTTTGTGTTCCTATTTTCTTCAGTGTCTCATGCATTTGCCCACAACTCCTCTCAGTTCTGTTCTGTGCAATAACACACTGCTGAAAGAACAATGCCCAGGGATTACAGACATTATTGCTTAGTTACCATTTTATAAAAACACTTAAAACCCAAAGGAGAAATCTTCAGATATGTTAGAATGCTTTGCTAGAGCCATTACCACACCAACATCAGATGTGCAGTGCTGCAAGTTTCAGGAGTCTAAAATAGACTTTATGGGCCTTTTACCAACCCCTCAGTGCTAAAAATATCAGAGATGGCTGGGAAACCATAAGGAAATGGGTTTTGTTAATGAAAGCCTCTGTAGATGCAACACACATGAAAGAAAATTGCCTATTGAGAGAACTGTTCTTAGTGCTCCTCCCTGGGCTGTTACAGCCCATGGCTTCTCCTTTACCAAATGTGGGATCTGATTTCCCAGTGTTGTGATGTGCAAGAAATAAGCTGAATTTAATGACAGAACAGAAAAACTGCAGGGGCAGCATGCTTCCTTTCAGTAATTTTGTGCAATTTTGAGAAGGAATATTTCACTCTTGCACAGCTATTCCCTTCTCTTTTTAAGGAGTCTCATGAAACAATGTTGGAATTGGGCACAGCAGCATCTGTAGTGCCCATGGCACTGCTGTGAGCCCACCTGGGACCAGACTCAGGCATCATTCTGCTCTTTCCCTGGTGCCACAGGTCCAGGAGCAGGTCTAGGGCACTGGAACACCCTGGCAAGGTTTTGGAGGTGCTGATTCCCATCCTACACCCGTGTGCCTCCTCAGCTGAGAGCACAGGCAGCACACAGGGCTCTGAAAGCCTCTCAGGCACCTGCAGGGACCCCTTTGCTCTCCCTGCAATGTCTGAGCTGTCATTCTGCACTGCTGCAGCCTCAGCAGGTCTCACAAGCACCATCACCTCTGCTACAGCCTCCAGAAAAAGCAAAATTGGTTCAAACTCTGCATTTCTGTCTCCTGAGCAGCAGGGATGGGACACAAGGAGCAGCCAGGTACGCTCCCAGCCCCAGAGCTCTGTTCAGCATTAATAAACACACAACTCCTCCTTACAGCACAGGGAGCAGAGTCCTTTAATCTTTTCTAAAGACTCTGAAGCAGAATCTCTCAAAACCACATTTCTCTTGAACGTTCTTTCACTGCACTTCATTTTTTATAAAACAATTTACTCTTGACTGGGAACTTGGAGCACAATGGTTTATTACACTAATCCAGCTCCTCCACATCCTCAGTCCTCTGGCCAAAAAATATGCAAGTGGTTTTGAAGTGTTGAGGATGTCTGTACAGCTAAAATTCTTTTCCTGAAGCCATGAGAACAGTGCAGTCCTTTTGGTCTTGCCTTTAATATATCTGAAACAAGCAGCCACCAGATTTTCAGTTTTGAAAATTGCTCACCATAACGTCATAAACTGTGTTTGAGCAAGCAGGGAATGCAGCAATTCATGCATTGTGAGAAACACAAATACGACCTGAGGACCAATGTTTTCAAATTGTTTTCCATTTTAAAAAATGTTGAAAACATCACACTTCTAATAGAAATACCAAGGGATGCAGCTTGAAAGATCTGTTAGGTTTTGATGGAGTTTTTAAGCAAATCTTGCTCTTACATTCCCTTAGATGTAGAAATATAGTCCTCTTTAAAGAAGAGTAAGAATTTACTTTTAGAAACCATTATTTTAAGCAATGTGATGTAAAACAAGTAAGTAAAGCATTTGAACGCATGCCAAGTTGGGGAAATTATTTTTAAAGTACATTCTACAGTGAAGCTGCATTCAGAGAAATGTGTAGCTCCCTTTTACAATTTTAATCTCCCTGAAATGGATTCTGAGGTGCAAAGAAAGACTGTGATGAAAATGTATTGAGGCTGCACTGCCCTGCAAAACATAAGGATGATTTACTGATTAAAGATAATAATCTGTTGAATAACTGGGGATTTTAACGTATGGCTGCAGGTACATCTAGACACATATACATACAGATACAAAATGATCTTCAATGGCATAAAGAACACGGTTAATTTGAGATTTCTATGGTATTTAGGAGCAAACTAGGATGGGGGAAAACATTTGTGGCGATCAAAACCAGTGAAAACTGTCATTTTCATGTTGTATAAATTATTTGCAAAGCACCCATTCCATCTTTAGCTGATATATTTTTTCTTACTCTGCATTGGCTTTGTAATAACAATAACTGTCACCATAAATTACTAAGAACATTATTCAATTTCAAGCAGCCCCATTTGTTTTCATGTTTCCAGCAAAACTATGACAATAGAAATAGATTATTGTAATTGCTTCTTCAAGCAAGGACTACAGGTGGTTTTATTTTTCCATGACTAATAACTCCCATTTTCCTATTCATTCGGCCACTGAGATGTTCAGACCATGGGCAGGAGGAAGTGAAATGGACCTTATTGTGGCAAAAAAAAATAGAAAAAATGATTGAGCCTTAGAAAGATCATTATATTATATTATACACTGTGGTGATGCTGACGAAAGGCAGATCACTAAAGCTATTTACATCAAGAGCACCTTCCATAAATAAAAAAAGAATATATGCACAGTTTTTTCTTTTCCTTATTTTGAAACAAAGCAGAGTGAAAAATCTTATCACCAAACTACACTGACATAATTAAAAACATGAATGCACTCCCAGCTGTGCTCTGATATTTGATGTCTTTTTCAACTTCATTCACAAACAAAGTTGTGACTGTAAACTGGCCAATGAAATTGTCCCACATAAAACCTGTACAGGGTCTGCCTGTTTTGCTGGTCCCACGTTGCTCCAGATTTGCCCTAGTCCAAACTTACACACTTTAGAGCCATACTAGCTACAAACACAAGATGTCTGCACACAAACACCTGAATTAAAGCCACTTGGTAGCTGAAAGCTTGCCTGCAAGGGGAGTTCCAATATTCCAGGAGAGGCTGGTGGGATTTATCCAAAACTGACATGGAAGTGCCAAGTCAGGGGGTACAGAAATCACCAGAACAAATTGACAAGACAGAAATTGGCAAATTGGAAGCAGTGCTGGAATTCCCCAATCACATGTTAAAGAACAGCAAACTCTGTGGCTGTGCACAGAACTCCCTTCTGCCCTTGAGTCCTTCCCAGAACCAAACCAGATGATTTCCACCTGTTGCATTTCTGAACTTTGACTACACACAGGTGAAATTAATTTGTGTTTAACAAAGGCACTAGCAAAGGAAGGTCAGCCACCAGGACACAAAGTACAATTGCCATGCTCTTGAATTTTTCACAAGGTGCCCAAATTTGATGTGATCAGAATTTTTAATAACTGCAGGACTAGCTAATTTTAAATTATTAAAATATTTCCAGGTTTTGCAAGTGATTTCATTTGAACAAGAGCCCAAACACATATTATACCAGAGGTTTAAAACATAAGGATTATAAGTGATTGCATAACTCCACAGCAGCATATTCTTTTTATAATGCAGTACAGAAAACAAACACTTGCACAGTGAAACTCCAGCTGGGAGGAATAATGAAGCATTTAGCACACCAGACAAAGACCACACGGCTGCATCTCCCTCAACACAGCAGAACCTGTTACTGGATATCATAATTAATAAGCTAATGATGGGCTCCTAACCATCCAACAAGTTTTTATGAAAGATATAAATTACTTTTAATTTTCTTTTCAGGGATTAAATCAGTCAAATATCTAAGAACTGTAAATACTTTTTGGATGTGCCAAGTTCACTGCAGCCCTGAAGCAGCAGAATTTGTGCACAGCCCCAGTAGTGCTTGTACAGCTACTGGGAGGAACATGAGAGCTTACCTAACTTCAGACCTCACTGATGCTGACTAAAACAAGTCACTGGAACTCCTACACGTGGTCAGCAGACAGGAATACAAGGTAACTGGGAAAAAAAAAAATAAATAAACCAGGATTTAATTTCCCTTATAGCAGCACACAAGTTTCTCCCACCATGGTGCCTGAAGCATGACAAAGATAGGAGAAAACAGAATAAATTAACTGTGGGCAGACCTTCAGGATTTTCTGCAGGACTTCTGGAATCCCTTCTCCTTCCCAAGTCCTGTCCTTCACATGTTTGCACTGCTATTAGTGGGCCAGAGGATGAGCTTCTGCAAAGGAATTTGGTGGCAAGCACTGCAGGAACTTTGGTTTGCATTCCTGTGTGAAGGGGCCCACAGGTTGCAAACTCAAAGCCAAAATATCTTTATAAACTAATGGTGGTTCTACTTAATGCTGAGAAGGGACTTTCAGCATTTAAAGGAAAAAAACCAAGACCAGTCATTAGCCCACTAGTTAATTTTCCTCCCAGGTCTCCTCTCTGACCACTGCAAAATGCTGGCAGGAAATAAAGTCTCAAGTGCTTGAGAGCTTGGTACTGAAGGAATTAAATAATCCTTCATGGACTGA
The DNA here is from genome assembly GCA_013401095.1 of Passerina amoena. Lineage (NCBI taxonomy): Eukaryota > Metazoa > Chordata > Aves > Passeriformes > Cardinalidae > Passerina > Passerina amoena. The sequence goes on from WBNP01005432.1 coordinate 1,792,907, forward strand.
AAGTAAAAATATACACTGTAAAAAGCCATGACAAGCAACTTGCTGGTTTGTGATGAACCATGAGAGAAGCTGTGATCACTCACTGAAGTGTGAGTGGCAGGAAAGGGAGTCAGGAGAAAAAGGTCTGTTCCAGCTTAAGGGCAATCTTTGCACCAGAACAAAAGGCAAATGAACTCAGCACAAGTAACTGTGTGCTGGAAAGCAGCTTCTAACAGAAATGAGGTCTGCAAGTGTCTTCAGACATGACAGGGGAGAAAAATTTAACTGCTTTTAAATTCTGAATAAACTCATATAAAGTAGATATCTGTGAGACAGGACCTTTGGATTTTGCTTCCATTCTTCTACACCTCTCCTAGGCAGAACTAAACAAATAAATAGTTATTTTAAAAGAAAGCCTTAAAATACAAACCAGAGCACGAGGCAGAATGTGCAGATACATATTTTCAGGAAAAGACAGGCTTCTTCTCCCCACCCTGCCATTGGGTCACCTTCAAAATTCTCTTGAGTAGTTTTCCATCTGTGAAGAAAACAACATTGTGGAGGATCCAATTCAGAGTTGGATGGTGTATCATTAATGTGCTCTGAGAGTGCAAAGCACATAGTCCTATCAGTCTACTCCTAAATTTTAGTAGCCAATGCTCAGTGATAAAGAACACATGAAAAATTACTCTATTTTCCACTGAGAGACAATACAGAGCAGCTCAGATTTTTACACTTCATTACATTATTATCTGTTAATAACCTATGAATACCCCAAAGTATGATACCAAGTCACTGCACAAGCATCAGATGACATAAAAAATAACACTAAAAGTCTTGGGCATCCAAAGCCTAATTTCTGCAACAGAATTTGAGATATTTTTCCAGCCAACTGGTACTGTCCCACTGTAACTTGTCAGGTCTTCCAATTTTGTCTTACTCTGGCCCAGTTATTCCAATGAGAATGTTCTTTGCCACATCTTATTTAAATGCTGTAAATGCTTTCCTTGGCCACACCTTCACCTTCCTATGAACACACAGGAAATATTAACTGGGAGCTCTCCTGCTTGCACAGACAGGGAACATTTCTTGCTGGGCACATTTTTCTTGTCCTCACCCTGTGAGGAGTTGACCTGGCTGGACTACAGGTGCTCACCAAGCCATTCTATCACTCCTCTTCTGAACAGGCAAGAGAAAATTGTGAGGAAAGGCTCAAGGGTTGAGATAAGGTCAGGGAGAGCAATCACCAACTACTATCATGAGAATCAACTTGGGGAAAAATTAATTTAATTTTTTACCAATCTAATCACAGTAGCATAATTAGAAATAAAAACAAATCTTAATACACACCCCCCCTCTCACCCCACCCTTCTTCCCAGGCTCAATTTCACTCCCAGTTTTCCCTCGCTCCCCTTCTCAGTGGCACAGGGAATGGGGATGTGATCAGCTTGTCACACATTGTGTGACATCTGCTGCTCCTTCCTCTGCACTGGGGACTCCTCACACTGCTCCCAGGGCCCAGCATGGGGTCAGCCTGATGGGAATGAGCCTTCCATGAGCTTCTGCAGAGTCCTTCCCTGGGCTGCAGCTCTTCACAAACTCCCTTTACCAAGGGCTGCAGCCTTTTGGGCACAGGCTGCCTCAGCCTGGGTCTGCACAGGTCACAAACCCTGCCAGCAAAGCTGCTCCAGACTGGGCTCCTCTCTGCACAGCCCTGCCAGGACCCCGCCCCAGAGTGGGCTCCTCTCTGCTGTCATCTTATTGCAAAAATCCCATACCTTCTGGGTGATTTCTCATGGGCAGCTCCTCACAGCACAGCCAACAAACTGCCCAACTCTCTCCTCACCCAGCTACCCCACTCTTCTGTAGCCCTCATCCTCACTGGACACAGCTGTGCCCTGTTAAGGGCAGGCCTGTTCCCAATATTTGGTGATTAGCACAGCTGCAGCTCCTCAGGGCTGAGATTGCCTTCTGCACTGTTCTCTTACATTCTATCCCTCCACACTCTCTGCATAGCCCTGCCAGGACCCTGCTCCAAATGGGCTCCTCTCTGCACAGCCCTGCCAGGACCCTGCTCCAAATGGGCTCCCATGGGGTCAGAGCCCCTTTGGGCATCCCCCTGCCCCTCCCCAGGCTGCAGCTGGATCCCTGCTGCCAGGACCCCCCTGTGCTGCAGGGCACAGCTGCCTCTCCCTGGCAGCACCGGGGGCTGCAGGGGAACCTCTGCTCCAGCACCTGGAGCACCTCCTGCCCCTCCTCCTGCACTGACCTGCCTGTCTGCAGGGCTGCTCCTCTCACACATTCCCACCCCCCTTGTGCTGCAGTTGGTTTTGTGCAGTGGCTGCTCCTCCTCCCTGATCGCTGTCTCTCAGTGCTGCCAGCACTGCTGGGCTCAGCCTTGGCCAGGGCAGGTCCATCCTGGAGCTCTGTTGGACACAGGGATCATCTCTGGCACCTTCTCACAGAAACCACCCCAAGGAGCTCCCCTAGTTAACCAAAATCTGACCACACAAACCCAATAAAACACACATCAAGTTTCAGTGTTCAGTGCTGTGATGTATTAAATTATCACAATTACTGCTACACTGATGCAGCAATTGCAATAATTGCTGCAGTGGATCTCCAGGTCTGCAGAAATTGAGTCTGACTTTTGATGTATGAAGTGTTTGATACTGCAACATCTGCCTGATCAGCATACATTGTTTTTCAACAGAGAGCCCTCACAGAAGAGTTCGTAAACAACATTTATAAAATACAGATGCTCTTGGTTGCAGATGCATTGAAGGAAGCTTAATAGCAGTTTGGATAAGTGGTTGTGAACATCCAAGATGATTTATCACCAGTAAAAAACAACCCATTTTGTAAAACTTATATCCTATTAAAGAAGCATTAAATGAAAAGCAGAGCTAGAGAAATTGTCTTCTCTAGAGTTCTGTGGGGATTCTTTCTTTCTTTCTTTGTCATTATCAGCAACACAAACTTGGACAACAAAATAGCTTTTTTCGATGATGAATTTCATGTTTATTTTGAAAAGCAGCATGGATGGGTAAATAAATTCTTTTAAAAAAACCCAAGACTGGAATTCATAGCTATGCAGAGTTAAAAAAAAATGAAGCAGAAGAATATTCTTTTAAGTCAGGATGAATGCATACATTCGTATTCCCTTCTGCACAATTGACTGAACTTCTCTTTCAAAATGTCAAGGATAAATATCCTTGAAATGGTTCTATTAAAACTGTGATAACCATAGTAACTGTATGTCGTTTGCTTATACCTCTTTTTCCTTTTGTTTTTTTCCTTTTTGGTGCATATTCTTTGCAACAATGCTGCTAAGAGAGGTAAAGAAAAGCAAGCTCTACCTAATTAATGATTTGAATGTGGGTGTTGATAGCCTTCCTATGTTGTGAAATTTTGTTTGGTAGTTTAGAGATCTGGTTTTGGATATGAAACCTGAACAGGCCATTATGAGAATACAGGACCACCTGCTGCACTCATCAGTTTAGAGAGGCTGTTATCTACTGTTTATTACTTCTTTTCCCCAAGTAATTATTTGCATCAGAAGAGGGGAGAGGAAGGTCCCCTCCAGCCCTGGATATTCTATGATTCTATGCTTAAATTAAGTCAAAGATAATTAAGAGATCCAGCTACACAGGCTCCAATTACTATCAATACTAATGGATTTTATACAGCTAAATCCCACAGCAAAATAAAAAAAAAATCTCAGTGCTTAAACTAATGCAAAGTGTTGTGGTAATATTGTTAACTGCTAAACAGGGAACATAGATTCAGGTCTTTTTCAACAATATCAAGTACAATCCAAGGGAAAAGGCAGCTTTTCTAGGGAGTGCTGGGGCCAGGACAGAACCACTCTGTCATCATCCCATTGGCAAAATTCAGGGGCTGGACACAACCTCACCCCTAAAGGGGCTCTGACTTTTACACAGTCTGATAATCCCACCCCTGTCTGTCTTTAGTAACTATTATATCTATTGTGATACTTCATTCAGCTCCAAGTTAACTATAAATTCCCAATTGGGATTATCTGCTAAAGCACATCCCCATTTCCCACCTCTCTTCTCGTAAGAAGCAGCTGGTGGTGCTCATGAACGGGCCAGCTGCAGAATAAAGCTCTGTGGTACAGGCTTCACTTGGTGAAAGTTAAAAAGTTTTATACTGAAAGTTAAAAAGCTCTTGATGAATTTGAGATCAAGTTCTGAAGTTGTTCTTACAGACTGCTGATATTTCAATACAATGTAATTCACACCTTCCAACTCCTTCACTCTGTGTGGGTAGAAATGAGGCAATGGTTCAGTGGTACTTTTGGATTTGGCACAAGTTTCAGTCCAAGATGTCTCTGCCCTTCAGTCCCTAAGTTTTAGAAACAGAATTTTCCATGTGTGCAGCCATAAGAAAATCATTTGAATTAAATAGAATAAAAAACACCTTACATAAACAATAGAGGGGTTTAACCTATATTTGGGGCTAAATTTACTCACATCCCATGCCTTCTGTGAACCTATTTATTGTGAATGCAAATGGGCAATATGGAATCTTTGGCAATGCATTCCTGCTTCATTCACTTGCAGCATTTCCATCACAAGAAAAACAAATGAATTAAAAACAAACCTCTCAGTGAAGAAACTCAACCTGGATCAAAATGATCTTCCTTAGCCTGTGTCAAGATGGTGAGCTTGTATATTTTTTACATATTCTGTTTTAAGGCACCATACTGGGATGTTGCAGAGAGTTAATGATTTCAGGGAAGGATTAAGGGAATGGTCAGGGAAATTCATAAGCTGCTTGGGTACTGTCAAGAGGAAAAATGGCAATATTATCTGCTCAAGGGCTTTCCTGATTCATGTGACAGATTATCCTTAAAGGCTGAACAATGCTTTGCTGACTGCCTTCTTGAGTTTGAAATGTAAAATCTCCCAATTTGCAAGCTTTGGGAAATATAGTCAGTTAAGTCAACTAAATGTTTATATATATATAAATTCCTTTCATTCTACTGCAGAGCACTTGCAAATGGTGCACCATCCTCCCCACACTTATCTAGCATTTAGCACTACATTCTCCATCCTATCAAAAATAGAGATGTTGTGGATATTTTAATCCTTTAAACATTATTCTTGAGGCTAATAATGCACTTCTCTCATTTATTTCTCCTCAGAAAATAAAGAAGAAAGAATGATCCAACATCTCCACTTTTTAACAGTGTTATATGAACAAATTTTCATTGATTTCCTAGAAGGGGCAATATTTTGCAGTAAACTCTCATGAAATCTTATCCACTTAGAAGACAGATTTGAGGTCATGTTATAAGTCATTAAAAAAAAAAAAAAAAGTTGCTTTTACTTTCAATATTGAAGTGGAAAGGTTCTCCCATAGAAATACTTTTTGGTAAATATTTACACATTGATCTCACCATGTTTCTGGTTTTTTTAGTACATAAATTATAGATTGTAATAAATCTGAGCTTACAGGGAGTTTATTCACATCTTACAGGCTCTAAATTAAAGATATTTTATTATGTCACTGGATTAAATATTCCAGTGACTGCAAAGAATTTCTATTCACTTAAATAAGTGGTTTGTTGGCTGTGGGGTCTTTTTACTGATTTTAATTTCTCTGAGTGTTCCTCGATGTCAGCTCTTCTTTGTTGCACTGCTGGTTTCAAAGGGTAAGTTTCACTGACTATCAAGTTGGTGTTTTTTCAGTTTTGCCATCTTCACTCAGAGAAAACCTCCCTATAATAAATGTCTCAAGCATTTGAATTGAACTCTTCTTTCAATAAATTTTGTCTAGCGAGTGGTTTTTTTTTAATGCTTCCTCCCCCTCTGATTTTTGGATTTATTTACATAATGTATAAAGGCCAATCAATGCTCTGTGAACTTTTCAAGGAATCTTCTACCACTCATGCTCTAACAGCATATTTGCAGGCATAAAAATTAATCAAATTTCCCTATAATTAATTCAAGCAAACAAACTTCATTTTTTTGCTATTACCAAGCTCTCTCTGCCTAACTAAAGGTTCCAGGGTAGACTGGCACTTAAACGTTCACCACCTTTAGAAAGGAACCTGGACATTTTTTCCTGAGCTTGACTGCAAGAGAGGCAGGAGGGGCTCCATGTCAGGTGCAAAGCAGTAATTTAATTCCTTGTGCTTTTTTAAGAGTTTAAGGGGATGAGCTCCTTATCTGGAGCAAAAAAAAATGAAACTTGTTTAGTGGTTGCTGCACTCTGTGTGCCTTTCAGCAGATTCCTGCAGAGGCTGCACAGCAAGAGATCCTGGATCCTTATTTCATGATGGTTAGCACACAGTGTTGAGAATTTTTATTTAGTTTAATGCTTTACCTAATTTTAAGCTCCTGAATGATCACAAGAGTCTCTCTTTATGCATAAAGATCCTCTGTAGGCAAATCAGCTTTATTCCACTTTCTATTTGTGACTTGGACTGACAATTCTGAGCCTAATCCTCAAAGAAAACTGTCAGAGGCATTATAAATTAACAAGTACATGGTCCTTCCACTTCCAAGCATGTCATCCTAAGCAAGAGTCTTGAATTTTCAAATCAATATGCACCTTTAGTTACCAAAAAGCTCCATTTTCCTAACAATTCTGTAAATATATCAGGCCATGGTGAGTGCAATTACAAACATTTTTGTATCTCCCATACAGAGGTGGGAGTTGGAGCCTGGCTCTCTGACAAGGGGAAAAGTTGTGCTAAGGATACATAAAATATCCTCTGTTTAATAAAAAATAGAGAAAATTAAGACCTAGGAAAGCAGAGTTTGCTTCTTATTAAATACAAAGCTCTGTTACCACAGCAATGTTAATTAGTGGAAATAAGAGAGATCCTTTGATGTAAGCATTTTAGCTCAAATTACTTCAGTATGTTCCAAAATCAGCTTTAAGAGATGTTGGGAAAATATAAAGGCAAGTGGGTAAAACAAACTGTGGCTGCAATTTGGTACTTAGTATTTTGATGTATCTACACCTGGGTAGCTTTTGGCAGCCTATTTTATTTTGCAGACCTTCTGAGTCCATCTTTGTAGGAGTGGGTTCTAATGAGCCAGGCCATTAGCAGCAAATCTCAGGCAGCCACAACAAGGCAGCAGCAGCAGCAGCAGCAGCATTTGTACTCATGGCTCAAACCCTTCTGTACTCATGGCTCAAACCCTTCTGGGTGTTACACTGAGAGGGAACAAAGACAGGCAAGGTCAGATCTAAACATAAACCCCTTTGTGAAACGTTATTTGTGCACAGTATGTTCCTCATTAATCTATTTCAAATGCCTGCCATATTCACATATTAATGCATCATCTCATCTATGTTGTCCAACCATTTTCTCCTTTTTTTGCTGCCACAAAGCTAAAAAAGTAACAGCAGTGAGAAAAAGGTCAGATTCATGCATAAATTTTATCCCCCAAAGGAAATCAAAATGTGTTTTGTTGATATACTAACAATATTTATTAATATATTAGTAAACTTTACCAATGTTTCATTAACTATTCAGTAGTGACTCATAAGAACAGCACAAGGTCTTCTTTTCCCCTCCTGTTCTTCATTTTAATCTCACACAGAATGTTTTTGTAGCATAAATCTCACACTCTGGTTGAGCCTTTTTTGCCTTGTTTACATTTTCTAAAAACCTATCTTGAATTCTCCAAAACTGAAAGAATACTTTGATAAACAAATATTTTATTCCATTTCCCAGAAAATCCGAAAACTTACCACAGGAAGGGATGAGGAGAAGATTACAGCTGTAAATTCCACAGGATTCCACCCACAGACACTCTAAAGGAAAAAGCTTCTCCTGGGTAACACCACCTGTCAAACACCAAGATGTGAACTGCAGGCACTTTTTCCCCTATTACCAGAAAAGTTATTTTCAATTACTAGTTTCTCCATTTAAATTCTCCACATGTTTTCACAGCAATTCTTTACTATTTCACATCTCTTTCAAATTCACATCTATAGAGCTAAACAAAAAAAAAAGAAATCCAAACTACATTAAAAACCCCCATTTATCCAAATCAAGACTTTGCCTTTGGTTTCCTGTTATAAATTATTTGGTTTCACCCTGCAATATGCTTCAGGACATCAGTATATTTCTGGACATCCATGTTTTGAAAGTATTTTGTCTTCTGGTCTTTTTAATTAATAGGAAAAGTTATGTAGTTACTAACTTTTTGTATATTAGGAATGGGAAGTTGCCAGAGGAGGCATTACCAACCAAGCTCTCTGGGCATCCTCCAACATTCATCTCCACAAATCTCTCAGATTTGTCCAGGATCCTCCCCCATGTCCAAGATCTTTCCCCCAGTCCAGACCTTCACCTTCCTTCCCCAGCTCCAGGGCCCTGAATGTCCCAAAAGCAGAAGCACAAGTGAATCAGCTCCTCACTGTGCTTCACCTCTTGCTTACCTGGGGCTTTCAGGCCATGGCATTTTGTTTAGCCCAGGTGTCATCCAAACTCACACGTGGCTTTCACCAACTGCAGCTCGCAAGTAGTGCCTGTTTGAAATGTCAAAAGCTCCGTTTCAGACATTCACCCACAGAACACAATTATGTGCCACAGAGTTTAAGTTGTTTCCACCTACACCAGCCCTGAGGGGAGGTTTCTACCTTGGCTCCTTCTATTCAGACTTTCAGCAGAATGAGCTTCAATCAGTCAAAAAAGTGCATTTCAGGTTGTTTGGATTTGTGAGAACTTTGCTTCTAGTTCACAAACTTCAGGCAACATTTCAGAATTTATCCACTTCAGCCATAGTTACTTTTGTGTTCCCATTCCAGTGCCTGCTCTGGCACTGGACATTTGGAACACTTTCCAGCCTTGACAGCCCTTTTGTGGGTAGGTGTTTAAATCAGTGTTTAGAAGAATAAAGCAAACCAATATAATTTATGTCTGTTTTATCTTCACCAGTTGTTTCACTGCTTATTTCTCAAAGAATAGGAAGTGTCCATCCTTACTTAAGAGCCACACTCTCCTCTAAGAAATCTCAGTGTAAACCTTCAGCTTTTACCCTGACTGTCCTCACTGAGGATATTAGCTGTCATATTCATCAAATTTCTGTTTATTGTATTAAATTTAGACCCAAACCCTTCCATCTCTGAATAAGTCTGTGGGAAGTGTCAGCACTGCCAGCCATTCCTAACAAGCCCCTGGGCACAATCCTCTGCTCCTCCCAGGACATTGCAATGGCTGCTCAACTTCACATTCTGTAGAGCTGATGAGAAGTCCAATAAATGCTCCTTTACTTCTGAAGACAATAAGGGAAAGCTGAACATTTAGCTAGTGTCTCTTTAATCTCATTTTCATGAGTTGGACTCCTAAGTCAAAGAACCATATTTGGATTTTTTTTCATCCATTCCAAGTGTTCTTTTAACTGAACTTCCACCTTGGAGTAGCCAGGATATTGAAACAGCAAGCTTCCTCCACTTCAAAATTAAATAATAATAAAAATTTTCCTTTCTGATATTCTGGAACAGGGAGCAGATTGAGCCTGCAAGTAATTCCTCTTTTAATGTCAGCTCAAGCTTCACCTTGAGTTTCCCAGGACCTCTCTCCTGCTGGCTCTGTCACCTCCCCACTTTGCTGACAGATTAACACATGCTGCAAAAATCATACTCCAGGTTTTAACAGTTTCTGCAATTAATCTTGAATGAATTCTCACGGGCTTCCCTTCTTCCTCTTTGCCAGTCTCAATCACATTTGGGTTTTCTTTTTTTTATTTTCTCACTTTTCTTTCTCTTATTTCACCGCATTTCATCTGAGCTGTTTTTCATCCTGCTTCATTTACATTTCTCAGCCTCATTCAGATCTCAAAAACTCTCCACATGGAGTTCTCACAGATGTCACTTTTATCAAGCTGAAAAGCAGTGAAGGTAGGTGAATTTCCACTTATATACTCTCTGCAGTGAGGAATTTTGTTTTGAGTAAATAAAAAATAAGCTTCTGCTAGAAATCACTAAACCTTAGTGAATATTGTGACTTTATTGCTATAATGCAAACACCATACACATTAAGCATTTGCCAGAAGAAAAGTTAAGCTGAGAGGAAATTTACTTGGCTTAGCTTCCAGTCTAATAGTCCATTATGGGTAAATACCAGGAACTGCCAAAACTCAGAGCCTGCCCATGTATTTTGGAAATATTATGGTTTGAGAGGTGACCAGACAGTAACAGACTATTTATTTTAGCTACAAGAAATCACTCTTGTTAATAAACAGCTACTTGCAGCCACATAAGAAAGAACCAAAAAGAACTTCCATGTTAAGGCGACATCTGTAGCCAAAACCAGACAAGTTTGCATACTTGTGTCAACTTAATTGATAAAAAAATAAATTTAACTAAGAAAAAAAGTATGCACAAAAGGAATTTAATGTTTTTTTATTTTTTATTTTCATGGGGAAATGGTAAAATAGATGCATAGAGAGAAGGTCTGAAAGGCATGGGCAAGACTTTGAGGCATTGGTAGAAATGCAGAACAAGAGGTGGAAGGACTGGATTTTGGACAAGCTGTGTAATTAGCTGTCTAGAAGAACAGCCTTATCTATAATGCTGTATTTTCATTTCTCTGTTATTTATGATAAAACACATTTTTTAACAAGCTTAGGAATAGGACCTTAAAATCAACAAGAATGGACATAATCAATGGAAGAGTTCCACAGAGAAGAAGAAAAAGATAAAGGAATTGAGGGTCACCACAACTGCAGATAACATAAATGAGCAGGAAGGAATCAAGAACTGCTCCTGGTAGGGTAACTTGTAATATTGGACATGTGGTGAGAAAAGAGAAGGGGGCAATACTTCTGCAGAAAATGAGGTGTCCCCACATCTGCTGAGACAGACTTGTCATGGCATAAATAAACCTGTTAAAAAACGTGGGAAAGGAAGTCAGCAACAAGAATATGAGTGAAAAACAAGATATTACAAGAGAAAGCAATTAGTGTCTCAGTAAGGCAGCACAGGAGCTGTGGCCAAAGGCAGAGCTGCTGGGGAGATCAACAAGGCAGAACAAACCTGGGACATGGCAGAGATAACAAAGTCTGCTGCAGAGGGAGAAAGGGTACAGAATGTTCTATGTTTTGCTTTTTATTATTTAACACCCAAACAGGGAAAAATTTCTGAGAGAAAGCTTTGCAACTTTGATTAATGCTGTTGTTTAAAGTGAAGCTGTAGGTTGTTTCACAAACCATCTGCAAAACAGTGGAAACATGAACAGAATCCTTAAAGCAGATCTTCCAATATTAGTCACTTTATCTGCCATCTGTGGGGAACTGCAACTGCCAGTTCATTTAGTTTTTTAAAAGCTGACCCTAAAATAACTCACTGTAAAATTGTAATATTTTTCTCACTTCCTGTAAGGAAAAGGAATCCTAACTTCTATCAACTAAGACATGAAATGGCTTGTAAAATATCAAGATGGCCTTAATAAGTATGTACTAGCTCATCCAACTGATGTGCCATGAAGCTGGAGGAACCTTTAATATTCCATTAATTTCACTGCAAAAAGCAGTTCCATGAACAGAAATAAGTTCCCAGACAATGAAGGGATCTTCGTGCTCATTATTTTTTTTATTGAAGTAGACAGAGGCTTGACAAAGAGCTACACTGCTTGCAGCTAGGAGGATAAATTCACTGGACATCCAATATAGCATCACACCAGGTACAAATGTATCTACTAGCTGAGCCTTCAGTGGATTATATTACAGCAATAACCACATGTCAGGATAAATTAACATGCAATATCAGAATATTCACATGTTGCTTGGACAAAAGTAAAAGGACAAAAGGAGTTACTAGGTACATTTTAAATGAAGAAAAGGACAATGGAAAAATAAATAAAATTTCAAATTCCATAGGTATGCTTTGTATCTACAAAAGAGTGAAAAATCTTTTGTGTCTGCTGGAGAGGACATGCAAGGCTGTACCCACTTGCTCAAGCAATATGAATGAAGGAGAAAAGAGAATGGTGAGGGAAGAGCTCAACAAGGGCTTTCCAGTTCTATTTGCAGTACACTTAACTATTATTTGAGAAAAATCCAGCCAGCAGAAGAACATTTAGAGATCAGAGAAATGAGTGGCATCAGCAGAGTGCCCTGGTGCTGCAGAGGGGCACAGATGGGGCATCTTCCCTCACATGAACTCTGGTAATAAACTCTGCCTGTTTCTCTTGGGGTGTGCACCTGAAAACCTGAATTACTCTCAGGAAGAAAGGGCCTGTATTCTCGTTTTATGATGGAAGAATCTCTCCCACAGATTTTCTCAAGGTTATGAAGAATGAAGACCCTCCTCCATAATAAAACTTTCATTTTATCCTAGAAGTGGGAATTTAAGAGGAATTACACAAATTTAAGAAAAAGTTGAGCTTTATCAAAAGGCATTGAAAAATACCTCCATAAACAAGGTGAAGTATTAAATACATATACAGTAAATAAAGTAACTTGGCAATAAAAATATGACTGGGAATCACTGGGAAGCCAAAGAGAAATCCACTTGAATTAAGATAATGTCTCAGGCTGCTAACAGCAAATATTTCAATTCTGTCTGTGTCAGCATCCAGGGCAGGTCAGACACATTGCCAGAACCACCAATTCTCCTTAAGGAACTGAAATACTCCAGAAAACAGGAAATCCTACTTTCTGCATAGACCCAGGCTGCCTGGACAGGTATAACTGTGCACAATTGTGCATTTTAGTTATGCACCTTTAGTGACCTGGAGACAAACCAAGAGTTTGGGAAAGATGGCAGGCTGTCCATTTTGTGACACTGGTTTTGCAATAACATGTTTAAGGCCGTTACATTGGTATAAAACCAGTGAATTCAAGTCTGTGGCCCAGTACTTAAAAACAGAGCTAAGTTAATTTTTCACAGATTTAGACTTCCTTTCCATAAAGTGATTTCAATTTTAGAATCACAGAACAATTCTGGTTGGGACACGTCTCAGGAAATCAAGGAGGTCATTCTCCCACTAAAAAAGCCAAGTGGGTTGGCCAAGGCTGGATGCCAAGGCTGAGCCTCTCCTTCTCTCCTCAGAGCAAACACAATTAAAGGTTTGTGGGTTGAGATAAGGACAGGGAAAGATCACTCAGCAATCACCACCATGGGTAAAACTGGTTTCTTTGGGGGAAATTAGCTTATTACCAATCAAATCAGAGCAGGATAATAAATAAAACCAAATGTTAAAACACCTTCTCTCCATCCCTTCTTTCTTCCCAGGCTAAGAAAGTCAAAGAAAACTTAGAAGCAGCAAGCATGAATGGGTGTCCTGGAAACAGCATTACATTTTCCCCATGTCTGTGAGGGTGTGGCCCTTGAGGGGTCTCTACAATAGCCACCAGTGCTCCCCTGCATCTGGAGGCTCTCAACAAAGTGCTCCTGCAGCAGCAGTGGCACAAGCCCTTCAGCCTGCTCTCCTCCTCCCACTTGGCACACAGATATAATTTGCTTTTCACATTCAAAAGGAAGAAAGCAACTTTGAACACTGCCTCTCTCTCTCTCCAGCTGTGACGTGGGGATAGAGCTCTTCCCAGCCACCAGAAACTCAAACATAAAGACAGCAGATGTGAAGGAAAAGGCAGTTCTTAAAAACAGAAGCCACATCCCCAGCTGAAACAGAAAGCAAGTCCCCAGCTCCCCAGTGACGTATGATCTCCCCTGTGTACAAAGATTTTGGACAAAAATTCAAACAAACAAAAGTACAAATATTTGCCATTTGCTTCCACATTATGGTGACAACAAAGACATTATCCATAATAGTACAGAATATCCAGTTTTGCATTTATTATAGTGTGTGTTTTGTTCCTAAGCTGGATTCTCTACAACTGGGTTATTGTGCTGATGCCCTGCAGCACAAAAGTTGAAATTGTCCCAGGATGAAAATCTGTCATAATGCTTTTATTTTTATTATCCTAGACAAATTTGCTTTTCTGTAAACCTATCTAGTCTTGTCACTACCTATATGAAGTATGTCAGTATTATTTATAAAACTGATTTAAGTCAAGGATGATTTTGTGATGCCCTCAGGCTGATTACTTTCCACCATGACAATACTGTCTTCCTATAGAGTTGCTTTAACTTTCAAAATTTGCATTTTGCCATTATTCCCTGCCTGGTTTATTGTTTTTGATTGTGACATTACAAATCCTATGCTTCTTCACTCAGTGTCTTCTCCCACTTGAGTTTTATTTTCAAGAATTTCCTTTGTTCCTGTTTTATGCATTATGTTGGTTACCTTTGTGCTTGTTTACCTACACTGACTTTGAAAAGAAAAATTACTGTGAAAATCCCTGCACCACTTCTTCTTTTTCTGTTTTTTTTTGGTTTGGTTTTTTTTTTTTTTTTTTTGTTTGGTTTTTTTTTGTGGGTTTTTTTGGGTTTTTTTTTTATCACAGCCTGGTTTATAGTATTCATTTTTGTCTTTTAGAGAGTGTTTGGATTATGTTTCAGTGGAAATGCTTTTCATGGGAAGTGTCTCCCTTAGAAAATGAATCAGCATGTACAAATTCATATGTTTTTGCTCCTTAGGAACAGATGTTAAGGGAATGTAGGTTAAGCTTCAGATCCAAACTAGTCTCTGCAGGACTATAATTTGCTGAGATAAACAGAAAGAAGGAAAGGCAAACCAACAGGGGCATCCCAGATTTAACATCCCTTCTGTTCTGGCTGAGATACATTTGACTCTGTCACTTGCAGATACGCTTTGCTGCCACAGTAATCAAAACCAAAACAGAAATCTCTCTTAATCACTACAACATTGTCAGTCTTGTCAAAGCTATAAACATGCAGTTCACCAGAGACTGAAATTTGTAAATATTCCAGACAAATGTGCATTGTCTAATACTGTAATCTGTCTTCTATGAAATATGTTTATAAAAGTACATGTTTATAAGAACAGTTGAGGAACTCATAAATGTCACACAAAGAAAAAAATTATGAAAATCTTGTGTAAATGTTTCATGAAGACTAAAAAAACCTTTAGTTACAAAGAGAATGCTAACAATTTCTTCATTGACATTGAAAATGGCCCCAGAATTAATGGATTTGTTCTTACCTGCAGTCACTACTCAGGTGAGTACTGCTTGGTACCTCCAGCAGATTTCTGGAGTATGTTGGACTGGGGCCACCAGCCAGCCTTGAAAATCTCTCTCATTCACTTGAATTTCTTTTTAGTCCAACAAGTTATGATTAGCTTTTCATCATCATAATTAATGTAGTATGGATTAATTAGTTGATTTAGGCACCTGAGAGGCAATGTTTCATTGGACTGTGGCAGGATATGCACAGCAAATCTCACCTCCAGAGACTTTCTGTATTTAATACTCATCTTGATTTCTGCGCATTTTTTTCGACATCCCTTCCAAGCAAACAAATCTTACAGGAAAAAGTCATTTCAGTAGAGAGAAGAAAGAGCATGAGCCTCCTTCATTGCAAAAGCAACCTGAACAGAAATATACTGAAAAGGAGGGCACCCACCTGTGCACTCTGCACCAGTTTCCAGCAGGATTTGGCAACCCCAAAGCACAGTTTGGTATGAGCACAGAAACTGAAGCCTCTCTTGCCAACTCATTCCCGTGCTCAACTTCCCTCACAATAAAATAATTATTTTCTCAGATTCACAAAGAATTTTATGTGTTTCAGGCTGTGCCCATTGCCTCTTGTCCTGTCAGGGAGCACCTCTGAGTTGCACCTGAGCCCTTCTTCCCTACAGCCCCATGAGATAAATATCAACATTGATAAATCCACACTGAGACTTCTCCAGGCAAAACAACCCCAGGTCTCAGCCCTATGCTGAGATGCTCTATGGCCAAAATTATCTACAATTAATGAAATTAAAATAAATTATCAGCCTAATCAAACCTACTTTTAAATATTTGTGAAATAAGGCACGAGGACTCTCTAAATACAAACTGCTTTCAGAGAGCAGGGTGTTCTGAAAGAGGAAGCAAACTACCTAAAAAAAAATGCCATTATCCCAAAGAAAATATAAATCACAATGATAAATAACCAAATCTACTTCAAAGAAATTCTGCTTCTAAGATTACTTTGTGATTGTTTCCCTCAGATTTAACAGAAATAGGTTTTCCTTCGGAATGCCCTCCAGAAAGGAATGAGATTTTAGGAAGCACCAGCATACAGTCTCACTCCAAACCTCACATGCAGAGAGGCCAGGAGGTTCCACAGCAGCACTGGGACGATTTACTTCACAGGTGTACCCTGGATCCAAACTCAGAAGTGAATGCAGATGCAGCCAGTGTTTATGAGGATTTTTTCTAACATGCAAAGTGACACTGTGTGGTACAGACCTTCCTACCCTTTGCTTACTGTATTATCCTTGCTCAAAAGAAGAAAATTCAAAGCAAAAGAGTGCATCCTTTGTGTGTCTCCAGAATTAGGTTCTATAGCACTGACAGAAGGGCTTTTATACATAAAAGAACATGGTAGCTTACTTAAATAATTTATCACCCAAAACCAAATACAGATGTTTCCATTTACCGTGACTGAGGTTTTCTTATTTTTAAGAAATAATACAAAAGTAATGCCGTTTGGAAAATACAATTGCATCTTGACAGAGATTTGTATAGTACTGTATTCAATCTCAGGCATAAGCTACCTAGTAATTCCTTTGTAAATTTATGGCAATTATTCCTTTGCAACTTCTTTAACATTTAGAGTTTTTCCTTGACACATGCAAAATAAATGCACTTTCTAAAAATGTACTTTCTGCAAAGCATAAACAGCCATGGAATTACTTTGCAAAAAGACTGCAATTATCATTTAATCATGCTTAATTATATGGGTAATGTACCTCGAGCAAGTGTTAGAGAAACTGAGAAGCAGATACTGGGTTACACTTACAAAAGTGGTATTTAATCTAAGAGAATATTGTCTGTCACACAGCCCTGCACTGACATCACACCCAGAGGCATCTGACTGATTTTACTAATCCTGGCTTTTTCCTCCTGACACTCCTAGCTGGAACAAGGCCTGTGGTTTACCAGTCTATAAGAAAATGAAAATATGGGAGCTGTGTCATAAAAATGCAATTTGCATCTTCTGTTTCAAGAGTTCCAGTGTTGCTTATCTACATACAAGCTTTTTTCTTTTGTTAGTTTGTTTTTTTAATTATGTACTAAATGAATAAAAACCTCCTAAAAGCATGCCCATGACTCCCTTAGGACCTAACACCACCTTTTTATGATATCATCAGCACCCTGCCTGCTGTACAACACACAGAAGGGTTGATGATAGATCTCTTCTCTCCTGTGAGGGTTTTACAAACCAGATCTGTGCTGCCTTTTTGGAATATCTTCTCCATAGCACTCAGCTTTCTTCCCCAGGGGCAGGGATCTGGCAATCTGAGAATCAAGACTTGCATTTCACAGCAGCCAGGGTATGAACAGAGTTGATTTATGTCAGGCCAGAGCTCTGGGCAGGCCTGGCTGTGTTAAACAGGAGAGCAGATTCATTTTCAGAAGCTTGCTGAAAACAGTCTGCAGTGATTTATAGGGGTCTTACCAATCTCTAAATCACTTATTTGATTTTGTAGAATAAACATTAGTACATTTTTCCTTTTATTTGCGTTTTTTCTTCTCATCCATAACATGCTAGCTAAGCCCTAGGGCTAAAACACTATCAATATTTGTAAAACATTTGCTACAGAAAAAGCAATTCCTGTTACCTAAGAAATCATCTGAATGTCTTGATAAAACAAATGAGGAGCATCCTGTCGGTAACACAAGGTGGACAGTCTTCTGTTTGAATGTGGGCAAACAATTACTTATGACAAATCTTTGGCTTACTTAATACTGCCCATTGCTGAAGAGCAAATGCAAAAAAAAATTACTCTAGATACTTCTTAAATAAAAAATCATCACATATTACTGAAAAGAACAAAAGCTCTTAAGCTGTTGTTTTTCCAGCTGTACACCAATATGAGCCACTTTAAGTTTGCTCCCTACTAAGGCTGAGGAAATGTGACCAGTGGCCAAGGTTTCCTTTAATTTTTTTGCACAGTCCTCTGGAGCAGATTTTCTCTGTCCACCCAAAGGCAGCCCTGCCTACAAAAGGGGTCAAGGATTCCCCCAGCAGGGCATTAGGCACAGCTCCAGTCCCTGTGTTTGCCAGCTACAACATTAAGTGAGAGAGAGAAAGTGAGATAAAACAGCAGGTGTCAAGTAAAAATTGCTTTCTGGGTCTAAGAATAGACAAGTTGATGGTTCCACTGAAGTAAATCAACGTTTTTCACTAACCTCAGCACAAGTTCTGTTATTTAAATCTTGTTCAGCCCAGGACACCAGCCCCTTTGGCCTCAATATCACCAAAATAAATGGCAGAGTAATGCAAACCTAATCACATGAGAAGATCAAGAACACATTTTTAATTAAATGCTGTTTAGTGTCCTATGGTTCAAGAAATAGGTTTTTCTTGTAATGATTTATTTAAATTCTGTTTGATACTGTGCTCCATCGCTTTTGTTTGCTTTTTTTGATCTTAGGCTATTATTTACCTTACAAACATTTCATGCCTGTCTAGCATTCTCCAGAGCTGTGCATCACACTGCTTTACCTTCCTCAGAGGCACTCATTCCCTCTTTCTTATTGATGTTCTACCTCCTCAGGGTACCTGAACTCTGTCCCTTTACTGATGCCTCATTGCATGCCTTTTTCTCCATAGTCAAACAGCTTTCTTGAAGATGGTGCAACACAAAGTCAAAGCAAGACATCTGAAGAACGTGGGGACAAAGCTAAAAGGATGCTGGCCCTGCTGAGACAGAGTGGCCTGGCAGCCTGATTAGTGTGCCAAGGGGAAACAATGAAAAGCAAAGAAGAATCAAGTGTTAGGATTGAGTAAAATGTATAGGAAGAAGAAAGAAAACCCCTGGAATAGTGAAAGCCGAAGCAGAAGCAAACACATTTAAAGGAGAGATATTACATTATGGAACCAGAATCAGACCAAATTTATTATTGAAAACAAATGATACTCAGGAGAAACTGTTTTCTCTGTAACTTTTTGGGGAGTGGTTGTATTTTGTTTTGTGTTTGGTTTTGTTGGAGTTTTTTGGGGTTTTTTTAGGTTTTTTTAACCATTAAATATCCAGATTTTATGAACACTGAGAGAAATGTTTTGTAAATATTATCTGCTGTCTGCTTGTCCCACGCAAACAGCTATCACCACAGAAATAATAAATTTACACATATTTTGTCATTTTTTTAAAAGGCATGAAAACATTTGCCTAGATTCTCAGTTTAACTGTTCTTGGCAATTCTCCTAACAAAATGGCATTTTGGTTGTCTATAAATTTACTATGAAAAGCCATTTTTTTCTTTTTTTTTTTTTTACTGACATGCATTAATAAATAGCATGGAGTAAACACAAGTGACTGTGTAACACTATGTACTCAAAAACTGAACATGTTCTTTTCACAAACTTAAGAATATAAAGGATTTTGAAATGGCAGGTCAGTTTGCAGATCTCATTAGCAGCTCTGAATTTTAACTTCTGTTTTATAACAGCTGCTGTACATTGTGGCTCATGGTTCTTTTACAAAAATAACCTATCGTTTTTACTTAATGTAGTATAATTAGGGATCAAAATCAGACCTATCACAGTTCCCTGAGATGATAACTGACAGATTAACCCTGAATAAATTAGTTCAGTGTCATTTCATGTCACTCATTGCAAGGTATATACAGAGACTTGAACTGGCAAAATTGTTGAAAACAGACCTTTTTTCCCTGAATCAATTTTTACTTACAAATGTAAATGTAAATGTAAATAAATGTTATATGGACACAGTCCCAGGAAAAAAAATCCTGTAATTGGTAAATAGGGATGCTTGAAAAAAGTCATGGGGTATTACATTTCTCACACAGGGGACTAGAAGTAGATTAAGGATTATGTTATTAGTGTTTTACTGATACTGGGAAAGAAGTTGACATAATTAATTGCATTTGAATATTGAATATTGACCAACCGCTTTTTATTTTTCCACAACTGACTGAAAATCTGGCAAAAATCCCTAAATGACTTTTTAAAGCCTAGATAATGCATGAATACATTTGACTGTCTTCATCTGGAATGACATTAATGAAGGCAAGACAACAGAAATTGCATTACTGACATGAACACCTTGAGCTCCAGGTAGCCAGTCCAATGCTGGCCCCATGAGGAGTCCCCTGGATCTCCCCTCTAAATCCTGAGGGCAGGTTGGAGACTGGGCTGAGATCTAAGTGTGTCAGAAGAGCAGCTGTGAGATGGACAGACAGCACTCCACCCACTCTAGAGACGTGGAGAAGTTAAAAACTCCCAGCTCAGGCTCATTCTGTAATAGTTCATGTTACACCCAGCATGAATTCAGTGGTACATCTCCTTTCCAGCCTCTCCACCTGACCTCTGCCCATGCATCTTGGTTTCAGCCCACTTGAGTCACCTATTCTGGAATTAGGGGATTTCTGAAAGGACACATTGATTTTGTTGGGATAAATGACCTTAGGATGGTTAGAAGGCCTTTAAGACAAAGAATGAGATTCATCTGACCCCAATACAGCTGTAGAAGCTGTGTGCTCTGGCTCTTCTGTCAGACCAGATTTGGTTTTGGTTGGATTTGAAAATGTACAAGCTTTGGAAGCAAAGGCTGAATCAAGAGCCCAGAATATGGAGCTGATCATATCTGGATGGATGTAAGGAATCCCAAACCAAGATTCCCAGAAGTTTCCAGATTTTCAGCAGAATCTAAATCATTGTGATGCCTGAATTATAGCCAGGTTCTGAGAGTTTTCAAGGTAAACAGCTGTAAAGCCAGGGTTTGTCAGAGATCCCTCCTGTCCTTAGCTGGGAGGCATCATGCCCAGCAGTCCATTAGCTGCAGAAGTCAGGATTCTCGGCTGTGAGACAGAAAACAACCTGGCAAGCTTTTTAATCTTCATTTAACTTGGGTTTTGGAAGTTCACCAGAATAAAAGCACTTAGAGGAGGAAAAAGGGAAAAAAGATCAATCAATTCTGGCACTTCTCTGCAACAATTTACACAGGTGACACCTGCAGATCAACCTATTTCCATATGCAAGGTCACAGCTTCCAGACAGGAGGCAGAAGAGAAACATGGACCCCAGGCAGTGAGTCAGAGCTCTTCAATTATGTCACCAACATCTCACTAAGCCTTTTCTCTTCCTTTTCCCACCTCCCCACCTCTGCCAAGGTTTTGAATGACACTTCTTCAGGGATTACCAATATGATGAGATCTCATTCAAATGGACACTGCAGGTTTTTGGAGAGATATTAAACACTCTCATAATGCTAATAATGACAAACAACAGGACAACAATGATGGTTTTTTGACCGTTGATGGAATAGAAGTCAAAACCTGTGAGGGGACAATATACATTTATTAGTAAATGAAACTGGATGGCTTTAAAAGGGAAGCATCAATAAAACTGAGGGAAAAATGTCATGGGATAAGCCTCCTGACAGTGCCATGGAAACACTTCTTGCTGTTCTGCAGCTGAGTGCTAGGATTAATTTGCAAGGGAAATAGCTTTCATATCCAGACCATTCAATCAAATATTAAGTTAGATGGTCATTATAGGCAACAGGGGAATATAAATAATGGGAAATGCTTATTGTGCCTCTTCTGGTATCCTTAGTTATTAAGCTACTGCTTCAGCAGCAGCAATAAGCAATATGTATGTTTTGATTCCTGGGTAACTTGTTGGAAATTAGGTTTCACAGTAGTGTTTGTGTATTATTCTGATCAAATGCTGCATTATCTTCTACGCTTCTTGGTGGTATTTATGTGTTAAGCTTCCTTTTATTAAGTTTCTTGCTGAAGTATGATGTATTAAGTAAAGGCTCCCCATAGTAAATTATGTCAGTTTTCTGGTATTATCACTGCATTACCCTGCTCTGAATGATCTTATGTGCCTCATTAGCATAACATGAATTACAATAGGGGAGTTTAATCTCCAGTCCTACACTTCTTTATGCACATCTTTTCCTCCCCATAACTTTTCATTACCACAGGCTGGTAACCAAACAGGAATGGGGAAAAAATTGTGTTCCAGGATGAATGAATGCAGCAGCCTAAGGGAACAGGGAGCAGCATCTGAGTGTTCTCTCAATGATGGCAGCAAATAGGGGAATGGAATGAAATTTCAAGGCATACATGTATCATATTTACTGACCCTGCATACCTATGACAGGAGAAATGAGTCAACATTTTGCCCCAGTGCCCTAAAAGAAAGGAGTGCAGAAACCCAAATTCTCCCTATGGGTTTTGTGCACCTCAGTAAGTCCCTGGAGTCAGGAACATCCTTCTTCTGTGCCTCATGTGAGGGAAACAGGCATTTAGGGGAAGCTATCTAGATCCACACACAAACCATTAGAAGAGAGCCTTTCTCCCTGTGTTGCCTTCTACTGACACTTTTTAAGGATATTTTTTCCTATTTATTTCTTGACATGGTTATATGGTCAAATTAATTGAGACCCTGGGCACCTATGCACAAAGGTTTTCAAGAACCAAAAATTCCAATGCTCTTTTCTTAGGGACAGAGAAAAGTACATTGAAAGAGAATTTGTATAAAAATATTCAGTTATATATTGCTCTGCTTCAAGGGAAAATTTATTTTATGTTTCAAAGTAAATTTCAAATGAATGGCTCAGCCCAAATTTGGAGGACTGAGCAGATAGGTTAAATAAATAATGACTTAATTATGGACAGCTTTCATCTCCAACCCTAAGACCTAAGATCTGATAGACTTCTACACCCACACTTCATGAAAAGCAGCTCTAGAAAGTACTTTGAGAGATCACACATCTACCTGAACAAGAGGAGACAGGCTCCCATGTGTAAAAAAAAAAAAGCAAAAGCAAAAAAACTAGGCTGTTTTTATTCTAAACATGAAACATGTTTAATATTAGTTACTTCATATAGCCATGTTTTGAAAATAAATTATACTGAATTTTATTTATACCAAAAACTATTTTACTGAATTTTATTTATACTGAATACTATTTTACTGAATTTTATTTATACTGAATACTATTTTATCAGAGACTTGAGTGATTGGAACTGAAGATTTCTCCATGGCTGAGCCTAAAGCACAGAGCACAGGAGAACATTGAGAGCTCACCTGCCAGCTCTGTAACAGCAGCTTGTTTCTTGAATGGAACCTATTTCAGAAATGTTTGCTATTTCCACACTGAATGTTAAATACAAAGATATTAGTACTTTGTTTCTAATCTTGTGAAGGGTTGGTCTAAATAAATGAAAAAATTCTGAGTGTGTGATTTAAGGTATGATTTCCTAGAAATTCATATATCAACCTTTAAGTCAGAATCTTTTGCATAAAGTGACTACAATTGGTATTTTACCAGAAAAGTGCAACTTCTGGTACCTTTTTATCATGTTATTGTGATTGCTGTAGTCACAGCATTTGACTGTGGGTCTCTTTAGGGTGATAATGTTTCTGGCTATAAATGTTTTTATTTATCTAAACACTAGGACTGGAAAGGGAGCTGAGCCAGCACAGAATCTTCTCTTACAGCCCCTGTGGGCACCAGCCTCTGCCTTCTGGTTGTCAGGCAACCTCTCTGAAAAAACTCCATGGGTTTATGTATTTAAATTCTAGGCTTTCTGGAGGAGCATATTTCAGAGAGTTTCAGATTCAACAGAATAAAATTTAAACAGGGACCTGTCCTCTCTTACCCTTTCTAACAACAACAGGTTATTATTTGAGTTATACCACAAACCTGAAATGTGTGACCTGCTTCTACTGCAGATTTATTCATGTTTGTCTATAAGTGTTTGCAGTTACCCACAATTACATTTCAGCAAGGCCTCATATTCCACTTCGAAATTTACAGCTTTCTTGTCCTTTTAAAACAACTTCAAACATTGCTTTGGGAAATTGAAGTTTGCACTTGTCAGCAGTCTATAGAGGTTCTGTTATTGTTTTATTAACACTTAGTGTCTCATCCATCTTCCAATCACATGACAAAGAACCAGCATTGTGGATGCAGCCCTGGCACAGCCAGAGGGATGGGTTCCAGAGCTGCTTCTGTCTTGTGTTTGCACCATCAGTGCCAGCCATTCATGTTTGCATTGGTATCCCACCAAATTCAGGCTTCTGTCAGGAGCACATGAAATACCACCCCAATTTAAACGCATTTTGTTAGAATAACAACCACTTTCAACAGAGCTGAGTTTAATTCAACACCTCAGAATCCATAGGTTAATTCTAATTTATGTAAAAAACCCTGATATTAAATAATTTGCTTATCAGCTGTACATTACAGAAAGTCAGAAGGGAGAAAAATCACTGGAAAGAAGAACGAAGTTTTCAGGGAAGTGGCAGAAACATTTATCAAGTCAGTGACACACAAGCCCTTGTTGGATGACTTTGCAGCAGCAGTTGGACACTGTGCTAAGCAGACATTGCCTGGAGTTCATCCACTGTGGGAACTTGCAAAGCATGACTGAAAAAGATCACTTGGAATGTCTGAATAGATTTGGAAAAACCTAAGCAGGATATCAGCTCAGTCTGAAGCAGAAATACAGAAGCAAAAACCCATGAAAATATCATAGGAGATGGAAAGGAAGAGAAGCAGAAATGTGTGTGCAATTTCACTGATTGCTTCCCCTGGGAATAAAGAGGTTCAGGTAAGAGTCTACATGAGCAAAGGCAGATAAGCTGTTTGTCAGGACAGTGGGAGGCAGATACTGATGCAGGAAAGAGCAAAATCTCTCATCATTCAGGAGCACTCAGCACCTCTTCATTTCTACATGGTAACACTTCTGCCACTGGCTTTTGTCCCTGTGAATTATTATTATTTATGACCCAAGACATCTCTCATATTTCATTTAAAACATTTTCATATATACAAGTACTTTTGTGCAGGACTTTTCTTAGTCCTGGATAAAGTCTTTGATGCATCTGCTGGCTTTCTTTCAATAATATTAGCAATTAAAGTCAAGAAAAATACATCTTTTTGCCACTTATACTTAGCATTACAGCGTACATCCTGAAATATTAAAAAACATGCTCTTCTCTGAGGAATTAATTCAAAATTATATTATTAAGCTGCCTTATTCCCAACAAACTTTCCACTCCTTTTTTTTTAACAGCTGTAGCAGTGCTATTAAGATGTCTAGAGCCAGAAAAAAGTCATAAACAAAAACATTTATGCTACAAACAATTCATGAGCAGCGCTAATGCACTGCTACAAGAAAATCTACAGCAGTGTCACTCCAGGGAACAGTAGATCTCCAGTGGAACCACAGAGGTAGAGAGGCTACAAACAAGGCACAGGAAAGAAACTGGAACACCTGGAACTTCGTGTCAGTCAGCCATAACTTAAGTCAGGCTCAAATAAACGACCACAGTTAAGGCTTGACAGCTCTTGTGCAGCACCCAGGAGAGAGATGTGTTTGTCTCCCGTTTGCTCCTCAGCTCAGACATGCAGTTAGGTCCATTCCTACTTGGACCAGCCCCAGCTGGGTTCTGCATGTATGTGAAACAAGACAAATTCCTGCTGTGGCATCACCCGTGTCTTATTCTTGCTCTGATCAGCCATAACCAAAAGAAATCAACCCAATCTACAGTTTTTGTTGACAGCAGGTTAAAAGCAGAAGCAAATGCTTCACTCTTCTGGTCTTAAAAAGTTACTCCACTGTCTGAGAGAATGCTAAATAGAATGATAAACCCATCATTAAAGGAAAGAGAAAGTTATAGGCTAATAAATTTAATTCTTTTTCATTTAAATGGAAAAATTGGCAGATTGAAAAAATGCTTCTGCCAATTCAGGTCAACAGAACATTTGCTTTACAAATTATCCTTTTGATAGCAAACATAAACGAGATGAGAGACTATAAATTGAGAGGATCAAATGTCATTAAGTCGTGCACTCAACACAACAGCATCAGGAAAAGCAGCATGTATAGGTGCCTTCATTCCAACCCATAAATCACTCAAATTAAACAATGATGTGGTAACAGTTTCCCCCTTTTGGCACCTGCTCATTGTATGCACATTTATCTCCAAGCATGAACTGATCTGCACCATTAGCTACCTCATTTATGCATCCAAAGTCCCCAACCTTGGTAAAACCAAACCCATTACGTTAAAGAAAAAGAATCTTAAAGATCAAAGCAGTGTTTGGGGCAGGGATGTGGAGGACATTAGGACACACAACAAGGGTGATTATCTTCAGCCTTCATTAAATGTGCTGAATAGCCTCCAAATATTAATTGGCATATTGTGATAAATGCTTCCATTGTTTGTTACTGCAGCAATTATTTGAAATGTCAGCTCCTCCTGTGCTACTGCAAACAGACTGAAATAATAAAGGGAGGTCTTAAAAATGTAAATTTTCTTGAAAATTGTTACAGGCAAGAGCATTCATTTATTGCCAGAATGCTTTGACTGCATTTTATTATTATTATTACATTTTGCTGCTATTGCACCTGAAATCCCATGTGCTACTGATGACAGTATCTGACAAGTTTATTGCTTATTTTAATCTTAATAAGACAGATATCAAGTTTATGTATATTAAAAAATTCTTCTGTATTTATTAACTTCTCCATTTGGTCAAGCTCAGTCAGTACCTCATGTTTTATCTAAAAATACAATAAATAGAATACATAAAATAATTTATTTTTTTCAAAGCTACATCAGAGCAGTAAAGTCTACTGGTAATTCTGCAGGTCAAAAAAAAGTACATTAGGCTTTCATAGGAATTTTTTGTTCACACTACAGCCCTGAGCAAGTTGTTTAATGTCTCTGTCCATCTCTGCACTCATCTTGTATAGGGACATGATAATAACTTTACACTGAGTCATTCTCAGCACTCTAAGAGTGCACAGATGGAAGTCATTATTCAATGCAAATCCTTGGTTTTGTTTTTCCATAAAATCTACAAAACAAAGTGTGTTATGATATTAGGAATGCTCTAGAGAGCTGAAATTGCCGGTCAAACCACCTCTGAAAGCTGAGCTCCTTCATCCAGTCCACAGCCCCACCCCAATCCTATTTTTTGGGAAGTTCCCTGATCATTTTAACCCAGTGTGCAAAATAGTTAATTCCAGCACAATGGCCAGAGGGTATTTTTTAATAAAAGGCAAGACACCTGTAGGTTCTCAAAGGGCAGATCAGCCACTTGTGATCTGAGCCATGGTTTTAGGAGGTGTTGATGGATTTGGATGGACCATGCAACATGAATTACTTATAGGTGATAATTATAGTGCACAAACTGCTCAGGTACCACAGCCATCCAACTCCTAATTCTATTCCTACACAAATATTAATCAAGACATCTCAAGTGGAACTTGATGTAAAAAATGAAATGGTCTCATGTGTCTTTTCAACTATGAAGTCTGTATTAACAACCCCTTCTGTGATTATATCATTGATTGAAGCTTAAAGCCTTCTCTCACATGTGAAGCCTTTGCAAATACAATGAACAAAACAACCAAAACTGAATTCTCAGTGTTGTTATCCTAAATATCCTTGGTGGTTCAGTATGGCCCACAATAATAACAAAAGGAACCAGCTATGAGCCTGCCTCTGGCATAGTGATTCAGGGCAGGCCCATCTCCAGCAACTGCAGAGCCAAAAAAGGAACCCAATTTTAAATATAATCAGCCCAACTTAACAGCTCATTATTTTTGTCTTAAATCAGTGGAACTCAGTGTAGTACCACAAACTCAGGATATTTACATTTCTCTTTTTACATAAAAGGCACAGAATAATCTCAAAGTACACATTTGAGGACTATGTAAAATTAAGGCAACCTGTAAAAATGTACACAACCTGTCTCATCATGCCTTACTAATGAGAAACAAGATAGGAGGCACAAACTGACATGAAATTTCACAAACTCTAAACAGCAGGGCCAAGTTAAGTCAATGAATTCTAAAATTCTTCCTGTTGGGACACATCTTTGTCTTATACCACAGATTAGTATGTTCAGAGACACAGGAGCATAATAAAGGTAAACTCCAAGATCTTAATACTCCACTGCATTAAGAATTCCTGCTAGAAGTGTATAGGAGCCAATTCTGAATTACCATCGATATTTCAGCAGATGTGCCATTCTCCAGAGGCCACTGCTCCAATCTTATCTTGCAGTGATGTTTACAGACACCAGCTCACTTCAGGCAGTGTAATCTCCTCTCTGCCAGCTGTGACAGCAGCAAGGCCTCAAGTTTATGGTTCCATGGAATGCAAGATGAAATTTGAGATTTGTGCCGTTTCCATGTGAATGGAAAGTGTGGGTTAAGTCAGTCCAATAAAATGAGAATCATCCTTTCTGAGCATAAAAAATTTAGAAACCCTGCCTTTTAAACCTCCATTTTATTAACCTTTATCAGCTGCTGAGAAACCAGCACATGACGAGATTTTTGAACTTTGCTGTCAGTAGCTAAAGGGTAATGCTTGTAGTGATTGCTGTTTTGCAAAATTATAATTCTCATATCCCAAAGGTCTCCTAATGGATTTATTCTCCAGCGATTAGTGAGTGCCACTGGAGACAATGAGCATGATTTGGTGGCTGCATCTCAGGGCAGTGTGGAGAATGTGGCTGCAAACCCTGAGTTGCAGCCCCTAAACCAGGGCAGCACAGTGCTGCAGGTGAGAGGGCTCCGTTCTGAGCTGTGCCCCAGAGCAGGGCTGGGACTGTATTGTGACAACTGTCCCCTGGATGGGGAATAATTAGCATTGACCCCCTGATTGCAGAAGGCTGATCCATTGCTTTAGTATTACTACACTATACTATACTATTGAGAAAAACCCATCACTCTTGCCAGACAGTCTGATACAGCTTTGACCTAATTGGTCAATCAATCAAAACACCATCACCAGTGGTCAATTAAGAAACCACCCTTTGGTAAACAATCTCCATAACACATTCCACATGGGCATAACAACAGATGGAGCAAATGGAGATAAGGATTGCTTCTTATTCTCTTCTCTGAACTTTCTCACAGCTTCTCACAGCTTCCCAGGAAAATCCTGGGAGAGAACTGTGAGAGAGAACTGTGTCTCTCTCTGCTCAGAGGACATGTGATTAGCACAGGACTGTGCTCCCTGGCCAAGGGAACAGCCCAGCAAAGAGCTGAGTCCAAACAAAGCCCCTGTGAAATAATTAAATGTGCAGTTAACACAGAGAGAGCTGATCAGCACTGGGCTGGGCCAGGCAAGGACAGACCTGCAGCTTAACCCTTCCATGTTCTTGCAAAGCTTTGTAAAATCTCTGTACCCCAGTAATCCCAGAGGAACACTACTTCATCAGTGTCCTTTCAGAGTGATGAGCTAAGAAACCTCAAACGTTTCCCCACTGCAGGATGCCAGTGGAGACAGACAAAATCCCTGCCCCATGGACAGAATTATTAGGGCAAAATGCACTAACCATAACCTGTAACTCCAAGGGTTTTGCCTGAATTGAAGCACTCCTTTAAAGACTGGAGATAAGAGAAGCTCCAAGGAAGGCATCCAAAAAAGTTATCCCAACTAGCTCTTCCCAGGATTCCTCAAAACAGGACTCACTCACAAGATCCAAGGCTCACTGAGGGAGCTGGGCTGATGTCTGGCAGATAAATAAAGGCAAGAAGCAGAAAGGTCAGATAAAGTCGGGCTCGCTGGTTGTGAATAAAAGATTAAAAAGGGAGAAGCTGCCTGAACAGCTCCTTATGGCTGAGACCAGGCAACTAAATGCTATCACAGAGCAAAGAGGCCCCAGATGCAGGGTCAGAGATCCTTAAATAAACCTTGACCTTCGGCAAGAAAGAAGACCTGAGAGACAGCAGCTGAAAGAGAATTTTCACTGGCAGCTGACCACTGAGAGTTCCCTCCTGCTGCACTGAGCTCTTTGAGAGAGACAGGTGGAACAAAACTCATTTCACAGAGCAGATTGGAAGTTTTCTAGCAGGCAAAAAGCCCAGGATATTTCTTTTCATTTTTTCCCCTAGGTAAAGTTTTCAATACACTCTTCTTCCTCACAGAAATTCTGTCTGTGGTTTTCTGATGGGAGCAGCCCAAGAAAGGTGTGCTCACCCATCTGCATCCTCTGCTGGTACCTGCAAGGACTTAAAATCAATTGCCTTCCACAAAGCAATAACTGCTAACAGAATACTCCAAATTAGAAGGTAAGCAACCAACTGGGCAAGTGTGAAAGCAAGAAGCAGACTGTGGCAGAGCACAAACTCTCAACAAAAGGATTAGAACAGCCATAATATAGTCCTGAATATTTTCAGTCTCCCCTCCGGTGAGCCTCAGCTCTGCAGAGCAGAGAGAGATGGTGCCACATCCCAGGCTAAGTGTGACACTAAGAAGCAATACCAATAACAGAGCAAGCAGGAGAAGGGGCAGCCTCTGCCATCTTCCAGCACAGCAATCCACAGAGAGAAGTCATTCATTAATATGGATTCTAGAATATATTTAATCAGTATCACAGGCACAGCATTAAAGGATGCTTTTTCCTGGATGTTTTCCAAAGTGGAGACTGTTTCCTTGCACTGTATATGCACATATGGCAAATAGGTAAAACAGGCATTCTCTCTAAGAGGTGCTGAGAGTGGATGAGCTGCAACTCAGCCCATTACACCCATTTACAAATTCCAAATGTGTGGATCTCCTATTTTTCCACCAACAAACCAGCTTTCATAGTCAATCTACACGTAAGACACTTATATTGTCTATAGTCTACTTGATAGGGGAACACTGGAAGGAGATTGTGACTGTACAGTGGCATCTACTGCAAAACATCACATACAGGTCAAAATACAGGTCAAATAGATCAAATACAAATCAAATACAGGTCCAGCACAGGACCTGTAAAATCAAATACAGATCCACTCCATGTTGGAGCACATTAGAGAGGAAAGTGGGATCTAAGAAACCTTGAACTTTTTTTCCTTGGTTTATCATTTAAACAAAAGTTTCAGGCCTAATAATTCTTCTTTTGGTTACTATAACTCAGCTTCCCACCCAAGGACAATATCAAATATCAGAAGTCTGTAATTTTGTTAAAATTTTAGAGAGAAAGTCAGCAAAAAGGTTTGAGAACCATTTTAAAGGCAGTTATTTTACAGACAGGGTGTGAGAGGGATGTGTTATAGTTAATATTGTAGTTAAAATAGAGTGAACTGAAGCTTGCATCAATATTCTGGAGCTCAATATTATCTTTCCAGTCAGTAGAAATGGACACAGATGACTTCATCAGAGTTATAAAAATTTATATCATCCAGGTTCTTGAATGTTAACTCTTTTGGTTCTTTGAAAGAGCAGATTCCTGTTGGCTCTTAGGCCATTCCTACAGTCTCTCCAATGCCTTGTTTTCCTTATTGACAGAACAGAAGTGATCATTTTAAAACACCCTTAGGAAATGTTTTCAAATCTATGCCAGTGAAAATTATCTTTATTCAATTGCAATTCTTGTTCCCTTTAAAAAGTTAAATACCTGTGTAAAACCGCTCATGGCAGAATTTCCACCACAGTACATAAAAACCAGAAATGTAATTCCTACAGAAGTACCTGGATGACATTTGTGCACCTGTCTGGGAATTTTTCAGCACACAAACTGAATATAAAAAGACACACTGCAGCAGCAAATAGTCATCACAGGCAGATGAAGCAGCATTGTGGATCAGTAACAGAGATCTAAGCAGAAAGGGGGAGAATGTTTGGCTACCTGCACGTGTGTAAGAGAAACCCAGTGCAGTCAATGAGCAGCTCACTGTGTGCTCTCATCTCACAGCACAGTTTCAGGCAGGAAGGCAGCCCCAGCTGCTCCCCCAAAAGCACCAGCACAAGCAAGGTTAGGGGGACAAGACACCTGGTTGGTAAAGCTGAATAAATTTAACAGCTGACCTCTTTGATTTTCTGTTATATGATTCTTAAGGCTCTTCTCTCAACCTGAGCTTCTGTGACCCTTTCCCAGAGCCCCATGCAGGGAGCAAATGCAGCCTGTCAATGCAAAGTTCAGCTCTGCTGGGTACAGAGGGCATCTCCCACCCCACTGCCCTCACTCAGGTCACAATTACTGAATAAAACAGGGCTCAACATGACAGAGTCATCCACCTTCCTCCAACCTAAATCACCACTGACAGACTATTGAATCTCTTGCCACCTCTAATTTCCTTTTCAGGACCACCATATCTAAAAATCACATTTCTTGAAGGGTTTGGGGATTATTAGGAATAGTTCCCACACAAAAACATTCAACCCTCAGTTCCAAAAATGTGTTTCTGCATAAAATTAATTCACATCATTGATTTGCCTTTTGGAAGTTTACCACCTTGTTCTTTCCCAGCCTACAGCAACCCCTTCTTCAGTAAGAGAGTCATGGGTCCATCTAAAATAACTAGAAGACTTAACAGAAAAAAAAAATATATATATACATATATTTTAAATCCTATACAATAGCAAGTGTTCTCACATTCTTTCTTCAGTAAGAGCTCCTGAGACTTAAGAGAAGTCAAGGGAAAAAGCTGAATTCATTAAAATGGGCTTTGGATTTGATCCAGAGAGCCTTCTTTGGTATGCTGCTTTATTACAGGTGACACAGCTGGTGGGGGCTTTGGTTTTGTTGTTGGGTCTTTCTCATATAATGAAATCTTGTGGGAAGTTCTTTAAATTATTTTTGTCAAAGTCACCAGAAAGAAAATGTATGTGTGTGAAATAGCAGTTGATCTCTTTAGAGATGAAAAGCAGCCACTCTGTTCAATTAGCACCCACTCTAACCACTTCCATTCCTCTGCCAAGACCTAACCAATATGAGATTTATTATCCAGGTTCAGCTCTGAAAAGCCACATGTCATTCTCCTCTCTGTCCAGCACCATCCTGGGATTTAGCAGATCAGCCAGTTTTGCCACAATGTGACTGCATTTGTTGCAGTGGGAGGATTCTGCTTTAGACAAGTAAAGCAGAGAGCAGATTCATTTCCAGTGATGTTCTGTCAAACCTGAATCTGACTGCAGGGACAAGTTACTGTGATTTAAAAAAAAAAAAAATAAGGAAAAGAAAGGGAAACAACTACAGCACCATTTTTTACAGAGGAGTTGAGGGAAAGTTACTATCTATTGTAACTTGAACATCTGTACCTGCTTGCAAATGGCATAAAGAGTAATCTCTTAAAAGCAACATTTTTTATCAAGTTCCCTTACTATTACCAAAAAAAACCACCAATAGATTCAATTTCCCTCCAGGAAAAGTCATCTGGGGACCTGAAACCATCTGTGGAGCAGAAGTGCAGTGCCAGTGTCTACACAGATTTCAGATTGATAGGTGATCACTCATCTTCTCAAAAATACTTCTCTTTTCCATTGCTCATCAAATGCTTCCCCATAGAAGAGGAATATCATGGATAAAATTTAAAATTTACAGGACTGATGTATAATTGCTCTTTGTGACCATCATCCCACTGCATTCTGGGGGGGGAGTGGCTGTTTGGACCTGCTGAAGTTGGCTCAGATTAGTTATCCTTGCTGTAAAGTCGACTTGGACCTCAGAATTTCAACCACTAAAGGTGAAAAAATGTTCCAAAAAATACATGCCAAAAAAATAAACGACTGAAGGACAAGCAAGGCCCATGCTCTCAATCCCCAAATCTCTTTAGCAGTAGAATCAAGTAACAAAAATACTGGTTAACTGCAGTGCCATTTTCTAACTTGAAAATATAATGCATTCTCCTTCAAAATGCGTCATAAGAATTTGTTGATTTTTATGACAGCTTCAGTGGGAAAAGTCTACATGAAATCTTGGCTCTTGTTACATTTTGGAAATGTCAAAATGCATTGTTTCAAAAAGGTTAAAGCAATTTTTCAGTTCCGTTTTTTCAGGGTGATTCATCTCATTTAGGCATTTGTACGATGTTCTAGTACACTGGAAATATTGCATGAACACTAGGATTGCACTTAGCTATAAATTATTTGGGTTTTCTAACTAGATATTTTACTATACTTGGATATTTTGACACTGTATGTAATTTTTGAACATAAAGAGCATTTGACACTTGAAAAAAATTTAAATTCAGAAAAATTTACTGAATTATTTCTTTGAACATACAGGGAAGGAAATTTGAGACATTTCAGATCGAACTTTACACTCTCCACTTCAAAACAGTATTTTAATTGAATAACATTAAAAGAGAGCAAAACAACCCCAAGATGCACCCTCTGCATATAGAACAAGGAGCTTCAAAGTGAGCTTACATTTATCATCTTCCTTATTTCAACAAAAAAACAAAAAGAAGACACAAGAATAAAACATATTTGTAGCATTTTCCTCAAATCTACTCTTTAATTTAATTTTCACTGCTTTCTTGCTCCATATTTTTATCCCCCATCTCTCCTTGGAGTTAAGCAACCTCTGACCAGGTTATTTACCTGAATTGTTTTCATTCTTTGTGCAGAACACTGACAAGCAACATGCACAGAGGATGCAGGCAAAGTCTGAATAATAAAACACACTGTTCATGTTTCCTCACTGCTCCACACAATCTGCTCAGGTTTAGTCAGCTAATTACTTGGAGGCAGGGCAGAAGAAGCCACTGCTGAAAGATAAGTGGAAGCTGTGCTGAAACCTGAGGGGTCATGCATTAAGCACCAAAGCAAATGGGAAAATTGTTGTAAGAAAAATGAGAAATTAATAATTTTGTGTGGTGTGAGGGAATAGAAGGTATCAGTCAAAGTGGAAGAATCAATAACTGCTTCTTAACAATCTGTCTTTGTTTATACTTGGCATTTGTGACATACATCTGCTTTTTCCCCATTTCTTTCTCACTTTTTCTGTCTGCCAGACTCTCTGGGATGACTGTGAAAAGCTGGATAAATCATATTCCCTGGCTGTTAGTTGATTTGGTTTGTGGGCTTTTCTTAGTGGATGTGTCCCAAACCACTCCCATTCCTATTTCATGGTCAAACACCTGGTGGGACTCATCAGATCCTTTCTCTGCACCAGTTTTCAGCCTGGGCACTGCTTTTGATCCTCCCACACTGCCAGAGCCTGCGCTCTCACTGCACTGGCCATGGAAACCCTTCCCTGTGTCATGTGGGGAACAGAAGAGTGATGCAGGCACATTCTGTGGCCATCATGTGCTCTGCCAGGGCTGCAAGGGCTCATTTCCTTGGGAATTGTGCTCTGTCACACGGGGCTGCTGAGCGCGCGAGCCCCTGGCATCAGTCAGGCTGCTCAGGTGAGGAAGGACTTGGCACAGCAGAGAGGGTTTATAGGATGTGGGTTAATACTCTGAGCCTTCCTCTCTGTTTGAGCTCAAACACTCAAAGTGCAATTTGATTAAATTTCAATCCAAAACAAAGTTCTTTAAAAATGAAGGATTTACAGCCCTCTATTTTTGCATGTTGTAATTAGATCCTTCTTATATGTGCTTTCATTTCAATATTCTCTCAGGATGAAAATCATGGCTTTTAAGCTTTGCTCTCATTTTAAGGCACAAGAAAATAGTGGCTGAAAATGTAAAAAATATAAAAGGTTAAAAAGAACTAAACTATTAAGTAATATATCAGAGAATGTTTCCTGAAAACTCAGCTATTGTGAGAACTTCAGTAGTGGAATTAAGATGAATACAGTTAAGAAAGATTTAGTTACATATTTGAAAGAGAAAAAAAAATTACTCGGAGTATCACAGCATAATAATGAAATATAAATTGAACTTCTGTCTGTTAAGTTGTGAATTTAACAACAATTATAAAACTGGCAAGTTTCCTTGAAATATCTGTATCTGTGCTTCCAGTTCAAGCACTTAGCAAGACAGGGTAACTTCCAGCTCCACATGGTGGAGCTCCCAAGGTGACATCCAGGGACAGACTCACAGACACCTGGGGACTGAGAGGCTGGGGAGCAGCTGCAGAAAGGGGCCTGGGGCTCCTGGTCAGTGCAGAGCTGGACACAAAGTCACAGCAGAGCCCTGGCAGCCAGGAGGGACATCCCTGTCCTGGGGACACTGGGGACAGCATGGCCAAGGGAGGATTGTCAGGCTCTGCTCCCACTGGGGCAGCTTCACCTCGAACCCTGGAGCCACAATAAAAGGGTTTAAAGCTGTTAGAGAGCATCCAAAGGAGGCTGCAAAGGGTGAAGGGTCTAGAGGAGACCACATGAGGAAAGGGTGAAGTGACTTGGCTCATTCAGCCTGGAGGAGAGGAGACTGAAGAGACTGAGGACAGAGCTCACCAATCTGCAGCCTCCCCATGAGGGGAATCAGAGGAGCAGACACTGATCCTTGTGGTGACAAGGACAGGACCCAAGAGAATGGCAGAAGTTGTGTCAGGGGAGGTTTACTTTGGGCATTTAGAAGAGGTTCTTCACCCAGAAGGTGGTTGGGCACTGGAACAAGCACCTCAGGGAAGAGCTCATGGCACAGAGCCACTTCTAGATCATTATTTTGGGTTTTTAATTGGTAAATACAAAGAGCATTATGGTGTCAATAAGGTTTTACATGAGTTTCAGGTACATTGATCAGTTCATGAAATTCAGTGAAACTTGCAGTCTTAATAAGTCCTAGGAATTCTAACAGTTCCCATCAGCAGTTTGGAGGGAGGCAAAAAATCAAACCTGCAACAGTCTGCTGTACCAATATATTAAAAACCCAGATCCCAAATACTCATAACAGCACACTCAAAGACCACACTCAAGTTCAATTCCTTAATCAAATTATTCATGGCCTTTCTGTACCTTCTGGCATCACCCATCTTCCTTATGCAGGAGTGGAAGGAAGCAGCAGAAATGCCTTTACTGCTCCCCAGAACACAGCAAAAATGCAGGATCAATGTCATTTTGGAACTCCTTATCCCAGTTAAAAGACCAAGCATGAACATAAATATATACATTAGAAGAGACAAAAGAATGGAATGTAGGACATCCAAGTCTTGTTGGGCCATCATAATGTGCAAAGGAAGAAGTACTGGTAAGGTAGTCTGAAAATGAGATTCAGGGTAGCTCACTTTTATACTTAAACTTTATATTCTGCCCTTAAAAAAAACATTTAGACTCCTCAAGATCATACTCAGTCTATTAGAAAGTGTCTATTTTTTTTATTATCCTAGAAAAATCTTGTTACATTTCCTAAAAAGGAGAAGGGGACCTAGTAAAGAAGCATTTTTTTTTTTCCTCATGAGGATCAAGCAAACTCAACAAAGCAACTGGGTGTAGAAATATTTTTGGCTGCTTTTATCTTATGTGCAGTGGGAACACATTAAAAGGTAAGAAAAAAAAACTTCAAAGTCCTTTCCTTTTTTTCTGCAATTTTACATTTTTCTATGTATCACATTATAATGATCAACGATCCAAGAGATGTGAAATGAAATACACCAAAGTTGGCAGAATGTGAGAATACACAAAAAGAGTCATGGGGAAAAGGGGAAAAAAAGAGGAAAAGGGGGGAAAAGAGGGGGGAGAAGGGGGAAGGGAAGGGAAGGGAAGGGAGAGAGAGTCAAGATTCCTGTAATAAGATTAGAATTATTTCACACTGATATGATCATTTCTAATACTTTTTTTGTATCCTATACCAACTAATATAAGAACAGTGGGTAACAAGAGAGGTTCTTAAACTTGAAACCCACTGAAGCTGGACTGCAGCAGTGAGTAGCTGCAGGAACCTCTGGCACCAGCCCAGAACAACACTGCCCAGGGGGTGCATTCACTGCTCTGAGTTTCACACCTGTTTGCACTGCTGCACACCAGCACTGGCACTGCACTGGCTCTGAAATGCTTTTGCTGTTATTTACCAGCAAAGTGGGTATTTGGCTGTAACTGCCAAGTGGGAATTACAGCTTTTGCTCTTTGTTCCAGAGATATTTGCTTTTGTAAACTGATATTTGTTTTTCTATAAAGTGCAGCAGCATAAGATGTGTAGGCACTGCCTCTATTTTGCTAACATTACATAATGCTCAGCACAGTGACAGGCTGGCTCTGCATAACAAAGTTACAAACAGACTTGGCTCCTTTTGCCTCTCTGTTGAAACACTCAAAGCAAATTGTTTCAAAGCAAAAGATTTATAGTGCTGCGGGTTTTACTGGCATAATTACATCCTGCTCAGAGAGGTAGAAGGCTCACAGGTAGAAAAAATTCAAAGTGATGATTAATAGCTTCTCTTAAATAGTTCTAGAAGTTCAAGTGTGTGTTAAGGCTGAGTTTGGGGATGCACTGGAGACAGAGGGTGTCCAGGTAGGAAGAGCACTGAACTATTCCACAGACAGGATAAGGTGTAATCAGAACAATAACCCAGAGCTTTGTCACCTATAACACAGGGACTTCAGAGAAATTCTTCAGATCAACTATATTCTTTACAGCAGCTGCTGAAAATAGATTGCTGCAGGCTTTATTTTTTTCTACAAGGAAAAGTCATACTGCTTAAAAAATAAAAGGTCATGTAAAGGAAAAAAAAATCATCAAACTGCCTTCAAAAATGTTAAACTACTGGTTATGCAACGATTTTGACTAAAAATCAGATCTTAGATCAGGGTTTCATTCTTCTATTTCCCTCCAAGACAAGTGTAATGGAACTATTTAAGTCTGCATTGAACTTCTGACATAGTTTAGAGTAAGGTTTACATAATTTTGCTGTTTAACTTGGTACCCAAACTCACAATCCATATATAGATTTTGTTGCCTTGTGAGCGCTCAAACCTTTTTGTCCATCTCTGGAATAACAGACTTTTGACTCCAGATTGTTTTGTCCATAAGCATAGTTTCTTTTTTTCTGCTCTTGGGTGTGCAAGGTCCCAAGAGAGCTAAGGGTGTTGGCTTCCAGAGAAAATACCCTCATCCATTTCTTACTTTAACTGTGTTAAAAGCCCTTTCTTGCATTAAGCAATTCTATAGTTTCCTTCTCTCCATTTCTTATTTCCCAGCTGCTACTTCCAGCTCAAAGCAGAGGTGGGACAGCAGTGTGGCCTGACAAAGCATTACACATTTCTGCCTGGAGGTACTTGAAACCCATAGACTGAGGTTTAACTCTTAGTGACACCAAACTGAAATAAATGCAATCAAACCCCCTGGAAAAGGTTGTAGAAGACGCTCTAAAAACTAACAGGTGACATCACATCCGAACTTGTGGTATTAATTTTTGTTTTCCTATGTTCAGAGTCTTTACATTTGTAAGCACAAGTAATTTTCTCACTGCTGTTGACAAGGATAGATGATAATGTAATGAGCATGATTATTTTTCTACGCTTGTTTCTAGCAGCCATATTATTCTGTCCTTTCTCATCTTTTCTAGTTACTCACCACGTCAGTTTCTCTCCCACACAGCCCTTCCTGCACACTAATAAGAGCATTCTTACACTTTTAAAGACTCCTAATACTGCAATACAAGCAAATCTACATGATATACACATGATTTATTCATTTCTGATTACACCAGTCACCTGGGGATAAAATGCCCTGTAAGTAAGCTGTTATTTCAAAGGGATGCTTTGCTTTATTTGAGGTCAGCCAATAAGTGCTTACACAGGAAAAGCTCTAATGGGAAACAGCCTCAAAGTCCAAATCTTCTGTTATTAGTTATTCACTCTGCACCAAGCCACCTGCTTGCACAAGGTCCAACTTCCAACAGACAAATACTTTTCTTTTAAGTTTTGCTTTGTTACAGCTCAATTGCCAGTTTGTTTGATTTTGGAGTTGCTGCCCCTGGATCCCTGTGAGTTGGAGTGAATTTCAACAAGTGATTCTTACCAATGTGTATCACCTGTTATGGGTTCTTTTTCAAACCCATACACAACTACTGCCCTAAGGCAGCATCAGACAGCACTGACAGATGTTTCTTTTAATTATTGTTATTATTTGAAACATTAAAAATCATCTGAAACAAGGGGCTCATGAACGGAGACTTCCTAATATTCTGAGAGCTCAGAGGAAATTCTTGAAGACAGGTTCACATCCATTCCACTGACTCAGGATCACAGAATTATTGGCACATGAGACATTTGAGTCTATGCAGAGTCAAAATGTGCAGCTCTGCTGTCTGTATCAGATCCACAAGGAGCTACAGTCCTACAAACCTTGTTTGGACCAGTGTTTTGGGGACAGCCAACATCCTGAAATACATCCTGTGCAAAAATCAAAGCCTTTATCTACATGTGCTCAATTTAAAAATTCCCTCAGTTCATCCTTGTGCTTAGAACTGCAGAACTTTGTTTACTGAGTATCATCTGGCAATCCATTTTCCTCCCTTGCCACACTGCACTGCCAAACAAAACTCCAGAGTCCCGACACAGCCTGACACTGATTGGCCATTGAGTCCAAACCATTCACAGAAAACCAATAAAACAGACACCTGCTGATAAACAATCTCTAAACACATGAGAGGCAAATCAGATAATTATTGTTTTCCTTTTTCTCTGAGGCTTCTCAGCTTCCCAGGAGAAAAATCCTGGGCAAAGGGATTTTTCCAGAGAATATGAATGGCACACAGGTCCCCTTCCCTGCCTCACCTGGAGGAATCTTTGCAGTTTATTTGGAGGCCCAGACTGCAGTGGCTCTGCTCCATCTCTCTAAGGGCTCTTTATTCCTTCTCTTACCCAGTTTGAAATGGTTTGGCAGATCCCTCATGCAACAGTGACTCATCAAAAGCTCTCTGTTGGCACATCATTTATTCTCATTTTCATTAGACTCCCTGATGGATTCTCACCCAAAATAAGAGGGGTTTTCTTGTTGCTTCTACTGGCCCTGTTGGTATTTGGAGAGCACAGAGCCACTGCTGTGAGGAATATTTTACAGAAGCAGACAGGATTTCTGCCATAAGGAATTTCCAGTTGTATGTTCATTTATGTTAAATGTGCACAAAGCTTTCCAGCTTGTCTGCTGTTAGACAAGGTGAAGGACTGGGAGGAGATTCAAGCTGAAGCTTCCCCCAACATTGTACTGCACTTCCTCTTAGGAGTCATTATTTGTTTTCCATGAAGTAAATCAGCCAAATTTACCTGGTCTCTCCAAAACTAAAAATCAAATTAAATGTGCCATGAGAATAATTGTATTTGTAATTGTGCGCTGTTTAAAATACACATTTTGGCTCAGATTTCACAAGGATTTCTTAGTTTTCCTTATTGATTTCTGCACATTCAGAAATTTTATTTTCAAAGTATTTCTTGCAATCAAGGTGACATTGTTCCAGAAGCTACACTCTACTGAACAACACACATCATGGAGTATATGATGTGCTTAATGCCCTTTAATTCCAGAATAGATCTCAAAACTACATAATTGCTACTAGTAATCAGGAAAAAGTGCATCCCTGCCAGGAAAAGTCTGTCTTAAAGTTCAAGTTGAGCAAATCTTTTGGGAGAGGAAAAAAAAAAACCATTCAACTAAAAAATCTCACAATAAGAGGCTATTTTAAAAGGAAAACTTGTATATTCAAAGCCCCTTGCACAAGATACTAATTTACCTATCAAAATCTATTGAAAAGACTTTTTCCTGAGTTAGAAAATATTTGGTTCCAGAAACAGAGGCTTACATTTGTGTATTTCAGTGTATATTTCAGTGTATGTGGGTATTTTACACACAGTAAGTACAGTAATAGCAATGAAGTTCCCTTTCTATTGTCTTTAGGGGAATAATAAGAAGCAACAAATTATGTTCTAAGAGAACTTAAGGGGTAAATAACCATACTTGATACAAACTTTTATTGAAAAAGTTTACCTAGATGAAAGCACACAGAAATTATTCACTCTTCCAAATAGTTTAAAGATATTACCTTTGTCACCTACAACAAAGATCACCTCAACTTTTCCACCCAGACAAAGACAGAAGGAAAACCCTTTTATCTCATTACTTCCACAAGGTGTTTGCAGTAGGAAAAAAATCTGGTAGTATATTATAGATCCCTTTCTACTCTTCCTTTAGCTATGCATATAGAGTAATTAGGTAAAAAGATTCTATAAACACATGATGGGCACCAATCTCAAACATAACTTCAGAGAGAAGCCTAAATCTGCTTTCCTGTTTGCTGCTGTTGTCAGTGTGCCATGCAGAGACAGGTTTTCCTGGGAACAAAAGCAGCAATGCTGTTCTAATAACCAGCTCAGACTGATCCTGGCAACTGGCTGCTAAATCTTGGTAGGCAGAGAAAGGCTGCAATCATTGCTGAGGAAAGGAACTGAGCCATGTAAGAGCCTTGTTAAAATCTGATTTAAGCCTACAGCATGAGCCAGTTATTGGCCACAGCCTCATGTGACATTTGACAGTCATCTGTCATGAAAGTTGGAAACCAACACAACAACAGAAATCTAAAAATTCTAAAGTTATGTTTAAAATACAGCAGGGCCTCCCTTTGGAAGGAGAAGAAAAACCATGCCATACTTTCATTTTCATCACTGTGCCACATCCCAGTTGCCATCTCTACAAAGATTTGCTTTCTTGTGTGGGTTTTGCTGCTGTAAGTTAAAGAGGTCATGGTCTCAATTTACAAATTCATACCACACAACAGATTTGAGCCTCGTGAATTCATAATGCAGGGAGTTAAAAGAGGGATGTCAGCACTGACGTGGCAGGATGTCTCTGGGAAGTTGATCTTCACAGAGTTGGGTCTGTTGCATCTCCTGTGTTGACTTATGAATCTCATTTGCATTTCACCAGGGAGGTTTCTGAGGCATTTCCTAATAAGTGCAGTGAA
This sequence comes from Passerina amoena, assembly GCA_013401095.1. Taxonomy (NCBI): domain Eukaryota; kingdom Metazoa; phylum Chordata; class Aves; order Passeriformes; family Cardinalidae; genus Passerina; species Passerina amoena. The sequence goes on from WBNP01005432.1 coordinate 1,835,516, forward strand.
TCTGGGCAAGTTTCTTTATGTTGTTCTCCCTGATGTAATTCTAAAAGTGGCTGAAATCCTTTCAAGCACTTCTGATTTGCATATGTATTGCATTTGAGAACCCACCAGATCATATTATCACAGTATAAAATACTGGTTTCCCTCCTCTACTCCAGTAAAATTGCTTGTAACTCCAAAGGAACAAAAAGAAAGCACCATGAAATAGAACAGCTGACTTATCTACTGCCCAGGCTACCCAACCAATGGATTTGAAAGAAGAGGTGACAATATTTTGAGGGTAATTTGGGGGAGTGCTTATTTTTAAGATTTATGATTCTTCAGTTGTATTCAGGTGAAAAGAAACCATTGAATATGCATGTTTTAATGAGTTTATGGTGCTTTATTTGCCTTTTTCGCTCTCTAGCAACACCCACCTAATGTTCAATGAATTAATATTGCACAATATCACTAAAGTAAGCATGCAATCTTTAAAATCTCATTTTCACACTAAACATCTGACCTAGATACTAAAAAATTTATTTTTTTATGCCTCTGGGCAAATAGTTAACATATAATATAACATATAGAGAGGATAAGAAAAATTAAGAAAAATTAAGAAAAAAAATTAAAATTTAAAAATTAAGAAAAATTGTCCATTTCATTACTTTTGCTTAGGCATGCACTTCTTACCCCACCTTCTCAGTCTCATATGGGGTCAGACACTCTTTAAGCAGAGGAGATCACCACAGAGGTGCAGTAACCAGGCCCTAGGAGCTTCCCAGAAGGATCATATTGAAATTATACAGCATGATCTCCAAGGAAAAAAACAAACTGCATTCTCTAGCTCACTTCTTTAATGTGTTCAGACCTGTAAGAACTCCTTCAGAGACTTTCAGTGCATTTTGTGCCCATCTCCATCAGGGAGGAATTAGGTTTTATTTGCAGTCTCTCTGGCACAGTAATAAATGAAGACACAGTTGTCCTATTCTACCATACTGCAGTAAATGCTTGCTTATAATTAATTTCACACCAGCATAAGCAGAAGTGACACACCAGTGAATATGGTCCAGAAGCTCCAAAGTGGGCTTATTTTAAAGGCAGGAGTTTGATATTCTGCTGTCCCAGCAGTTTGATGCAGCACAGTTTTAGTCAGCAGTTTAAGTCAACCAATGCCAGATATAATTATTTTATTACTGTGGCCTCAGTTTGAAATACTTCTTACTTTAGCCAGTTCTCATACCTTCACAGCCCAGCCTGAGGCTTGCCTGCATATAAGGTTACTTTAAAGAGAAAAATATATCTGAGGCTTGGGCTGCAGTGGCTCCCACATGGCCACAGTTTAACAGCTGAACCTGTCCAGCACAGGCAAGCGAAAAAACACAGGCAGTGCAGGAACAAAGAGATTTCAGACAGCACATTCAGCTGCCCCATGTACTTAATTAACAATAAAAACATAATTTGCAGTAGGTATTACAAAATGTTTGCAGAGAAGAGCACAGCCATTAGTCATTGGTGAAGGCTTTCCAGACCTGTTAGGTTCATTTTCCATGCCCAAGGCTGACAGACTGTGCTGAAAGTTTTCAGCTTTCTCTTTTCTCCCTTTCCAGTCTCATCTCCACAGCACTTTGCCTAAGGCTACCACCGTTCTCTTTGCTGATTCTTCATCTTAAATCTGGGGAGAAGAGGCAGTGGGGCAAAATAAGGAAGAAAGCTTCAACTTCTATGAATTTATTTATATATATTTCTATTCATTTTTGATGAATAATTCCACAAAAGACAGCAGTGAAGCCTGTTCAGGTTCAGACCCAGACCTTACAGAGTGTCTGGAGACCTTAATGCCTCCCCACTCTTGATTTGGAAATCACACATGGGCATGCTCATGCTCCCAGCAGGACTCTTGGAATGTTGGGGAGGGGGAAATGCAAAGGAAGAGAGAGGGAACTGTGACAAGAGGGCTTCAGCTGTGGCAGGAGCAGCAAGGGATCAGGAGACCAAGGGTGCTTGGTGATGTCTGAAGCCAGCCAGGAGCAGAGCAGCTCCTCTTTCCCAGGCAGAGCCTCTCTCCCTTCCTAAGAGACAGAGTATACTGCACACTGTGGAGTTCTGTCCTCCCAGAGCCTCAGCTCCTGCAGCCTGCCCATTCCTGCCACTGCTACAGTTGGCCATTTTAAAGAAAAATACAATTTCTTGGAGCAGAAAATTTTAGATTTTGTGGCCAGCTGTTTTAAAAGCAAGGAGCAAAATATGACTGCAGTTCCTCTTCCATCTTGCCAAAGGCTCCTGCAGGTAAAACTGCCCATTTCCTACTGCAAGAACAGAATTTCCTGTGAGAGCTGAGGACAAGCTGTGCTTCCTCAAGAGGAAGGTATACATAGCACAGGGCAGGATTTTGATTCCTCCTCTTTTAGCCATAATCCCAGAGCTGCATGTTTGTTTACCCAGTCAGCGTCAGAGAAAAGAGAGAATTTGTCCCTCCTGACAGTCCAAGGAACAGCTGGAGAGAGCAGACATCTCTGGGACAGCCTGCTCACACCCAGCACAGCTGGAACAGGAACCTGCTCACACCCAGCACAGCTGGCACAGCTGGCAGAGCAGCCTGCTTACACCCAGCACAGCTGGCAGAGCAGGCTGTTCACACCCAGCACAGCTGGCACAGCTGGCAGAGCAGCCTGCTCACACCCAGCACAGCTGGCACAGCTGGCAGAGCAGCCTGCTCACACCCAGCACAGCTGGCACAGCTGGCAGAGCAGCCTGCTCACACCCAGCACAGCTGGCACAG
>WBNP01005432.1:1838283-1871889 GCA_013401095.1 Passerina amoena
GAGCTGCTGTGCTGCCTTTGGCACCCCAAGCATCACTGAAGCAGCAGCCTGGACTTCCCCAGTGAGGCTCTACACTGAAGGAATCCTCACAAAGTTAAGCAGGCATATGTTTGATCCATACCTTTCCAAAGTTGGCAAGAAAAATTGCATTTTGATGTTGTGGAGGTTCTCTACCTCTCTAATGAGCAATCCAGGATGCCAGCCAGCCCCAGGAGAGCTCCCTGTCCTACAGGCTGTAGCAACACTAATGCAGGGATTTCACACAGGCTTCTTGCAAATGTTTTGCATCTGTTTCTAAGAATAGCAAGAAAATCTCTCTAAATGTACAGCTCAACCAGAACACACCCCAATATGGCTGAAGAAGAAAGCACACCATTTTTTATTTAGTAATAAGTGATTTGGTTACTTGGTCTCCTCACTCTATAGATGAGGATATCCTCTTCTTTAAGCAGGTCAGTCAGCTTCTTTGAAGGAGAAGGGATAGCAAAATAAAATATCTTATCTCTAATGCAGATTTTGATATAGTCAGCCTAAATTCTCCTTTATCTCTGCACCTCCTTTGTGAGAGGTGAAACAAGTCACTCAGGGAATAACATTTGAGGAAAAGCTCATTTATTTGTTTGTTTTTTATTTTGTCAAGTCCCATAAGTCATAACAAAATCCTGAATGAAACTGCTGGGGGGATTTAGCTAGCTCAGCTCTTTAGCTCAGAAGAGTTTGATCTGCAGAGAAAGCTCAGAGAAGAAAGCAGGCAGGCAAACCCAGGGAAGTAAAATTTGGCTAATTGAGTTAGGCTGGGTTCAGAGCCAAGACAAAGCAAGGAGTCAATAGCAGTGTAATCCTGACAGGAGGATCACTGATCAAACAGGGGAGATAAACACTCAGCCCTGCTTTCAAAGGGTGACAAACTCCCCAGTTGTTTCCCTGCTCTAAAGGAACTCTCAGCCTTCAGCAGCTTTGAAGCCTGGCTCGCTTCCCTGCACTGTCTAGGAGGATAGCTGGGGGCAAAGCACAAATCAAAAATCCCCCTAGGAATGCTCTTAAAGTTAATTGGCATCATCTAGCCCAGTGGGAAGGGCTAAAAAAACCCAAAAAACAACTTAGAACTCAGGGAGGGAAAGAATAGGAAGTGAAGGAGGATTGGGAGAGGGGATCAGTGAGAGCAATTCTTGCTAAATCTGTGTGTTAGAGAGGCACAAAACTCCCCCTCTAAACAAACATGTACCAGCTGCAGATTACTCTGCTCTTTGGGCAGTTAAAACACTGCAACTTTCTTCAAGCTTTTGGATGCAGCTGGGAGCTCAAGAGGAATTACATCAAAATCTTTTATCTTCTGTGTGCTGCAGATTTTTCTCTGTTGTCATAAACCCTTCAAACTTCTCCTCCCAAGCCATGCACAGGTGCTGCAGCTTTTGGGAATGCAGGGAATTCAGACTGTCTGTTCTGGAATCAATTGGAGATCTCAAAGGACAGTATCAAAATTCAGAATAACTTCTCAGGCACCTTGAAATATTAAAAAAAAATCAGCAGGACTGTGTGAATAAGCCATTTATTAAATCAAGAAGATAGAAGACAAAGAGCCAAGTATGTATGAATAAACACATCAACAGCATGAATAACATTCAACAGTAAGAATAAACACATCAACTGCAATATAAATTCGGTTCTCTTCACAACTTTAATTTCAGTGAAAAAGAACAATGTGATATATGCAAATTAAGAAGTTTCAAGAAGAAAATGAATCACCAAGTGCCTCAGTGAAATTCTAATGTGTTATTCTGTCACTTAACTACCAAAGAAAACTCATTTGAAGGCCCCTGGGCTGAGCATACCTGGGTTGTTTTAGCAGAAGCAGAACAAGCAGAGCAGAGAGCCATCACATTTTAGCCACAACCTTGCTGTACCCATTTGGGAGAGCACCTCAAGCATGCCAGCTGCTGTCTGATGCCAGAGATAAAATGGCAAAAGCTTTTGAACCTTATAGAGGGTGAAGTGAAATGGATGGACCACTCGAAAACCAAGGGGAACACTTGACATTTACACTAAAAAGGAAAAAGGAAGAGCACTGGAGATCATTGCTCTCTCCTTTGTGAAACAGGTGCAGCAGCACCAGAAGACATCAGCATCCTCCACACATGACATTGGCTAAACCAGGTATTTCACAGAAGGAAATGCATCAGCAGGAGATGTGAGGGTGGTCAATTTTTCAATAAAATGAAGTCTGAAAAAATAAAATTTAAAAGTCTTTAAAGGCATTTTCCCCACACTATCACAAATATTACAGTGCCTCTCCTGCCACACCTGTAACTGTGAGCTGTTATATGAGTCACACTTCAACTGCACACAATGAGAGGATTAGGAATAAACATAAATAGGCATTTGTTCTAAGATATAGTTCACATTCAAGTGCTGTTCTGTGTATCTGTTATGTGCAGATAGACTTGGAACCAGAAAGACAAAATGGAGAAAATAAGATTAACAAATTCTTTAAAAAATACTAATGCATTAATTCTCTCTTATCTTTTATGAATATGAAGTCGTGGCCAAAATTAGCTCGTTCTTCTTTGTAGCTCTAACTAATAATTTATTTCTGCCTTTTTACAGATAGGGAAGCATTAAAAGTGACTAGGACTGAACATTACCATACTGTTCACAGAGATTACCCACACTTAAAAAAGACTTAATTCTGTCAGTTCAACCTGTCTGGATGGAGTTTAAGGTACAATCCAAGTAGATGCACTGTCAGAGAAATTTACTTTAGACAAGATTGAACCTAGGTTGGATATTGCTGTTAGCTATCATCTTATTAGGAAGCAGCAAATCATTGAAATAATGGCTTAGGTCTAACTTGGGGACTACATCTGTCCTCAGTAGGTGAAATACATATAATCCCCATAAAGCCATTTTCTCTCCTCTTGATTTCACTGAATCACTTGAACTTCATTAACAATTTGCCACTAAACCAACACATTCAAGTGAGGGAAAGCAGAGCAGTTTAGCAGAGAAATAACTCAGATATATAGCAGAGAAATCAGATGGGAAAGGTTTTTTTAAATACCAACAGATATTTCTGTCGTTATATTTCCAACAGTGTTAATATTCAGAGAAGCACTAGTGAAAAAAGCATGCATGGAAACAGTCACAAGAGCCAGATTCAATCTGGCTGTGAGAAAAAAGAATGGAGTACTCACCCCTGGGCAGTTTTTCTAATCTTAGCCTTTGAAAATGTATTTAAAACTGTGACTGGATGCTCCCATGGAACAGAACTGCATTGTTCCATGGCTAAAGACCTGGAGGTACAACAGAAAACCTGGTTTTACCATAACCCATGGATCAGCTGAGCACCCTTTCTAAAATGTGGGAATTCTTGGCTCCTTTGGGCAGTATCAATTCCATTTAACACCATGGATCTGTATTCTCATGGTGGTGGAGCCTCAATTGGTTTGACTGGTTGATAAAATAACTCTCATTTGAATACAATATTTGTCTCAGTTTCATAATATTCTGCAACAAGCAGATAACTAAAGCCACTACTAACTTTAGTTTTCTTTGTATCTCAGGCTTCTATTGCAGCTATTTCTCTTCTCCCTTGAGCCCTGGGTTCCTTTTTTCTGTATATTTTTGTGTGAGCCAACATAAACCAGCAATTATTAGCTCATGGCTAAGTTTCTAAGTCAGAATGAAAAAGAACTTCAGAAGCATATAAAGTTTGATTTTATTCTCAGGAGTCACATTCATATGCTATTTGTTGGGCCTGTGAAATATGGAATTAGGTTTTTTGCATGTATGGCACCATGAATAACTACCTTATTTCAGAATATCAGCACTGAAACAGTGTTTGCCAGCAGGAAAAGCAGAGTCCTCTTTCTACAATTATTGCAGAAGTGGGGACTCAGAGAACTCTAAACAGAAGAAAAAGTTCCTATTTTCTCACTTCTTATAAGTTCTAGTTCACAAGCCAAGGAACCATAAGGTGAATATTAAAAAAAAAAACCAGCTTGAAAGGACCAAATAAATAAAGAAAAACTTTTTAAGAAAATCACAGCACTGTTTTTACCAAGTTTTTTAATGTTTTCAGTATCAATAAGGAAGTTTGGCACAGTTTTGTTACAGAAAATGACACATATGGAGGCTACTCTATATTTGCCTCAAGAATGGGATCAAGAAAGTCAAATTTTTTGTTAAATTGGTAAGTCAACTCAGTTGTGAGCAACTGATTGGCCTCCAGACATCCACCTGTAACAAATTCCTCAATTCTCTGACCAAAAAATGATGATAGCAAAACATGGGAATCAGATCAAATGCAGGCATCTAGCTATTCAAAGTATGGAAAAGTATGGCCAAAACTTAAAAGTGACTTAAAAATTCAATGTATTTTGAGTGTTTTGTGTCTTTTTTTAGCATGCTTTTATTCTCTAATATTTATTTGCTTCTTGATCTAATCCTGAAGCAGCCCCAGACAGACCGAATTTAATGGAGTGACACAAACAAACCATCCTAAAATTCAAGATGTTTGAACCACCAGCTCATCACTGTCTGCTGCAGCACTGTAGTGACAGGGGTGCAGCTGTTTGCCCTGGATATCCTCACTCCATGCCTTTGGCCAGCCTAAGGCATCCCACAAGGGGAAAAATCTGCTTGAATTCCCCTTCTCACTAATGCCAGGGAGAGAATCACATTCCAGGGCTTCTCCTGAGCAGGGGTTATGGTGAACACTCACCCTCAGTCTCCCAGCAATTCCTCAAATAAAGGCTATGGCAATTCTCTTGCCTAGGATCTGTCACTGCTTGGTGAAGTGTCAACTATCAAAAAGCAGAATTAAGGTGTGATGTACATGACTCATCTCCACTCTGTCTCCCCTGTGGAAGAGCAAAATTCCTTGATAGTTTTCTAATTTGATATACTCCCTCTTGATGTGATAAATCACACCAGATCAAAGGAATGATGAGCATCCCCTTGCTGCTGACTGAAGAACCCTTTTATGCTACCTTACATTTGGTTATTTTTTGGGAGACAGCTGAATTTAAGAAACTATTTCTTTCTCAACCTGCAATGCTTTGAGACAACTGAGCAAGATGCTTGAATTGAAAGTCTCTGATGGCACCACAAACTCAGAATATTTTCTGTTTAAGGGCAAACCTGGCTAATCTGACAGGCACACAAATTTCATATTCTCCCCTCCTACCCTGCTTTTTGAAATGCCAACAGGCAGGAGCTGCAAAGACACCCAGTGACATTGCACAGGGCATGTCCTGCTGCAGGCTAGTTTGAAAATAAAACCAGCCAGCCCTGCCACAGAAAACCCACAGAAGAATGAATATTTCCAACTCCAGGGGAGAAATCCTGAAGTGTCACTGTCATATTTTCTAGAAAAACCCTTTCACCAGGATTTCTTCTCCTGGGAAGCTGAGAAGCCTCAGAGAAAAAGGAAAACAATAATTATCTCATTTGCTTCTCCTGTGTTTGCTGCTTTGGAATGTGATTTGGAGATTGTTTATCCAACATGTGAATTGTTTTTATTAATAACCAACCACAGTCAGGCTGTGTCAGACTCTGAGGAGACAGTCAGGAGTTTTTCATTAGTATCTTGTTAAGCCTTCTGTAAGGATCCTTTCTCTATTCTTTAGTATAGTTTCAGTATAGCATTCTTTAATATAATAATATAATATAATATCATATCATATCATAACAAATTAGCCTTCTAAGAACATGGAGTCAGATTCAATCATTTCCTTCCTGCCGTGGGGAAATATCACATTGAAATCCCTCAGAAAACTTGGGGCTGAAAAAGATAATCACAGAAAATGAGCAAAAAAAATCACAGAAATGAAAAAAACAATCACAGAAAATGAACATTAAGTATTCTCTACTGCAATCATTAATTATCTACCTGAAGCAGATAAAAGGGATTTATTTGGGTTTTCAGATGAGGAGGATCCAGTGCAGTTTGTGCTGGTGGGATTGCACTCTCAGCAAACGTTTCAGCAGAGTTTCCTGGCCAGGGCTGGCTGTGGGATGAGTCCCTGCAAACTCTGCTGCCTCCAGGGCCCCAGCCCTGCCAGCCAGGGGTGCAGCCTCAGGTCACCCCTGGCACAGACCCCTGCTCTGCCAGGTCACCCCAGGGGCATGGAGAGCTCATCACCAGCAAGCTCGGGGTGTGAGAAGCCTGTCAGCACCAGCAGATACAAAAATGGGAAATAAATGGTGCAAATCAGCTGGTTCCACAAAACACACACGTGCAAACATCTGTGTCACACAAACATATATCACTGAAAATGTGCTCTCAGAAGAGAGCAGACTGTACTCTTACAGAGCTTTTGCAAGTGAAGCCCCTTGAAAAATTAAGTATTCCAAATTTAGAATTTGCTTAGAAGCCTGACTTAGAGGGTTTTTTGAAAAAAACAACCTTGTTGCAATTTACCTGCCAGGTTTCTCAGCTTCAAAGAGACAGGTATGTGCCTATCTGTAACTTTTACAAGTATGATCATGAACATTTATTTTTTTTGTTCTTCAAACCCGTTTTTAAACTTTACTAAATACATGTCCTATAGCATTAAAATACACAAAAATTAAAATTAATTAGCACTTTTTTTCCTTTTATAATCTGTGCAGAAAATGCTTGGCAGTAACCTGGGGGCCAGTACAGAAGGCAGAATTCTGTATGCATGGTTTTTGTTTCTTCTTCTCCAATTTACTGTCAAAAGGTAATCATAGTAAAAGCAGTAAATCCTGACACTAAAAGTGTGCTATTCACTTATTTGTGCTTACTTTATTTTCCAGCAACTTAGAAATGTAATAATTATAACTTCAATATTTATTTACATTGAAACACATCCTTTGCTTCCAAGTTCTTTCATGGTCCTACTTTAATGTCCTTAGAAGGACAAATCGAGCCAATTTGTCAAAATTGGAATTAAGAGCTGGTTGCACACAATCATTTTTGTCATGGAATAAAAAGGCAGTTTCTCCAAACACACTTTTATGCTGAGACCTCAGTGGATTCCTTTCAAATTGTATGTATAGCCAAATTCCACAAAGCCACAAACAACTATAAATTCAAATTACTGTGCCTGAGACTAGTTAGATCTGAACCTTTCACTTTTAGGTGCTGAACAAAGACACCATGAAAGGCAGGCAGCACTGCTCTTATCTTCATAACAGCTTTTAATTGATTGATTTGTCCTTGCACTTCAAAAGCTGCTCTTCACATTTTTCCTACTGTAGAACACTTCTACAGCACATATAAAAGTGAAAAGATGACAATTGCAGAGTGCCTGAAAAATGAGCTCTCCCTAGGAGTTCTCTTTCAGGCTGAGGACTTGCTGAGCTGGTTGAGGAGGAAAACAAGCACATCCTGTTGGGAATATCTCTGTCTCTGTTAGCCCAGCATGGGTAACCTCAAGTTCATTCAGCCAGCAGCTGTTTTGTTCTGCCTGCATTGCATCTGGCAGGCGAAAAGGGAAGGGTTTTTCAGGGGGTGACCAATTTCAGTCCAGTGTGGCATTCCTTGTTTTCTGCCATTTTTAACATAAAATTACTTATATTTTAAAATTTAGTAGGGAACAAATTTCCCGAGCACTGGAACTAAAGAAGCCTCATTTCCAGCAGATTCAAGTCTCTTGATTAATTGCCTTTTTAAACTGAATTATACTATTTTTTCCTGACACTTTCTATAGCACTTTCATGGAAACATACGAGCTGCCAACCTCAGCTATATAAATAAGATGACAGCATCAAAAATTATTAGGGGAAAAGCCTGAAAACATTCATAGTGTGCCTCTCTGTCAAGCATGTTTGAAATAGATCATGGAATCAAGCAGTCCAGATAGCTGCTTCTTTCCAGACTCCTGAATTTTTAAAGCATGCCTTTCATGACAGCAGTATGAGGAATTTTCACATATTTTTTTGCCAAGATACAGTACCCAGCTGCAAGCCAATCACCTCAGAACAGTCTGAGTCCTTGGAGAGGCTGAGGAAAACAGCTCCACCCTGGGGGCAGTGTTACCTTTCCTGTCTGCAGGAAAGCTCTTCCCTGCAGCCCTGGGGACACCATCAGCCTGCCTGCAATCCCAGAGGGATTCCTGCCAGGTTTGCAGCTTCTCTGAGCTGCAGAATGAGCTCTCAGCTGAGCTCCCCTGTGAGCCCTGCTCAGCCAGCCTGAGCTGCCTCAGATTTCCCTCCAGGTGCTCTCACCTGTGCAGGTTTGGCCAGCTCTGCTGGGGGGATCCACCACAGCCCCACATGGGCTGATTTTGAGGACAGGAGTCCCTGAGATGTCAGGAAGGTTGTGTACTCCTCCTCTCTCTGGCCCCTTGTACACTGCTCTGTTTTACTCTCCTTCCTCACATTCACTTTGTCAAACAACACTGTTTGAATAAACACCCAGATCAAATCACAGGAATGAAACCTTTTCTTCTGCCCTGCTGCACCAGGCACATTACACTCCATATTATCAGCTGTCCACAAGGCCCTGTCTCCTCCCAGCACTGAACTCTAATCTGGTTTTCCTGTCACTCGTTTGTCAATTTTACTATATGCTCTTAATTCCTTTAAATTGCCTTAGATGTATCTAGTCTGGTTTTCAGTGTCAGTCCATCCATCCTCTCTCTGCTCTTTGTGTTTTCCAGCAGCAGTTCTTTCCTACTGTATTTCTCTCTACTTCAGAGCACTTACCACAGGGGATTCATCAAAATAAAATTACAGGTGTCATCTCAAAACACTTCATACTGCTCTTCAAAAACATCTAGGGACAGGAGTACTCAAATCTTGGAAAACAGGTTTTTTTATATATAGATTCATAAAGTTTCAGTATAAAGCCTCATTTGCCTTTGAAAATTTCCTTAATCCTGTAAAAATTTCAACCTACTCTCCAAATTGTCATAGATAGTTCAGTCTCTGGTTCTTGTGCCTCCTGATGGTCACAGAAATGTGTGAGATCCTTTAGGCACAGACACCTCAACTGCCCAGTAACCAAAAAGCATCCAATCCTACAACAAATAACTTTATGGACCCTTGTGGGTACATTTTGTGCTCCATTATATGGCTTCTGTCTCAGCCTGTGCATGGATAGCTGGTACTGGAAGGTGAATATGTGGGACAGATTGAAAATATGATGTATTGTTTGTTTTGACATGGTTTTCTTTCTATGTAGAAGTTATTCTGGACTAAGCTTGGAAACATCCAGGTGAAAGGGCATCTTCCAGGTGTGCAGAAAGTTCAACAACCATTTTTAAGAATTCTTAACATTCTTTAAGAATACCCCTTTTCTGGCTCACATTGCTTTTTCAGTGATTTGAAGTGAAAAGAGATATGAAATCTTATTTTCTCTGATTCTGCACTGAGAGAAATCTCTGCCAACAGAGATTCATTTCCAGGCTGATCCAGAAGCAGAGGGCTGCCTTTCTCCCACATAAGCTATGCACAAAAATCTCAGTTCACCTTTCCCTTCTCCTACCCCAGCAGCTGCACAATAACCTGTCCTGTATCTTGTGTCTTCAGAACACCCAGTTTTGAAAACCAAAAAAACAAACACACTTGTTTTGGAGCATTTTCTTGCAGCCTGGTTACTCTACTCTCACCTGTCAACTTCTCTGTTCCTCTAGAGCTATTTTAGCAATGTTTTGTCAAGCTTTTATTTCTTCCATATTGCCTCAAGCTGCTTAGCTGCTTGAATAAAGCCAGAAAGAGACACAAAGTACCAATCCCACCCCCAGGATTTCTATTTCCCCACACACAATACCCTGTCTCTGCTCCTTCTGGAGACCCTGATTTCTCTTTTATTTTTAAGGCCAAAAAAAGTGCATCTGACATAAATTCATATGTCAAATCTGACACCACCCTCACTGATTTACAACAGGAGAGAGCACTGCTTCCCCTGAACACCCTGCATGACCTTTTTGTATTTCATTCCTACCTGATGGATAAGACCTGCCACAGTTAACACATCTTACAGAAAAAAGCACCATTTTTTAATGGCTGATATCTGATTGTACTTAGGTTCAAATTCTTACTGGTAAATTCACCTTCTCAACTCCACCTTCCTCTTAAGAAACTGAGTCCTCTTTTTTAAAATCAAACAGCAAAAGTTCAAGACAAAAATCAATGGTTTAATAAAATGAGTCAAGCATGTCTCATTTTCTAAAGCAAACATTATCATGCTTCTCCAAGGAGGATGTAGGAAATATAAACACCTGTATTTCAATGCTATAAGCAAAGAAACTACTAAAAGCACCTCAATGCATTTAGAAGCAATTGTTCATGGAGCAGATTAGGTTGAGCTTGTGCAGTGGCAAGAATGGGTGTGGGAGGAAAAAGGGCTCTTTTGTAGATATTCTGACAAAATCTCCTTACAAAACAGAAAACTACAAGTGTAGATAAGATGAAATGATATTTTGGAAATTATAGTAAGTGTTAGGATACAAGTTCAGACCTCAATAGATAAGTACCTGCCAGGTGGTTCATTCCTGAGGCTAACAGAGAAAATAGATAAGCTGCATTACAAAGACTTAAATTTTCTCTAATGTTAACTTGTAATTAATTTACTTTGCTGTATGCTTCAACAGAATGAAAGTACAACCTCAACCACACATTTGATATACATACATATTATTTTGCTGAATGTGTGAGGCAGATCAAAGAAAAAGCAAAATTCTCTTTTTTGGCTTCAACGTGAAGGAGCCCCCTAGAAAAACATGAATTTTTACTTCATTTTAGCCATGCCCACTAAAGCATCCTGGAATGTCAGAGCTGCTCTGCTCCTCTGACAGGCTCTGCTGGTGCTCAGCAAATGCAGCTGAGTAGATCCCTTTGAGCTATTGCTCTGAACAAAACAGAAAATCCCAAAATCCACATTCAGGAGAGAGAAATAAGGCACTCATTTCATGCCCTAATCCCTACATTGAGGCAGAGCCATGGCCAATCATATGCAGAGAGAATGCTAAAAAAACCCTGTAGCCCTGATTCTAAAATTTATACAGGAATTGCAAAAGATTGGAATCACAGGACAAATGGAATTATAGTGACTTAGTTTTCTGCCTTGCTCCTCTGGAGAGGAATTCTGGAAGAAAAATATAGGATTTCTCTGAATCTTTTCTATGATTTACCAAATTTTGGGCCCCTGCATTCTCACCAAGTTGGGTTTCAATAAGGAGAAGGGAAATGAGAAAAAAAAAATTGTGTGTCTGAAGTTAACTCTAGCTCTGAGATGCTGGTTAAAAAAATAGGGCAGATGGAGAAATGGATTTTATTATCTCCAACTCTGAGTTCAGGGAAAATGACATTCTAGAGGTCTGGACTTTACTTCTTTCTCATTTCACCAGTAGGTGCCTCATTAAATGCTTCCAGAAATTGAAATGAATACATCAGCAGTTTCCCAGTGTGTGCTTTAGCTCCCTGTGGACACCACCACTCCACAGCCTGGGACTCTAAGGTATTCAAGCTTGAACAGGACTGGTTTATTTAACATCTTAGAAAAGTTTCTTCTAAAATATCACAGCACCTTGCAAGGAATTAAGCTTCAGACAGTTTTTAATAAGAAAGTGCTGTTATCCTGTTTTCTGGGCAGACAAAGTAAATCACCAGGTTTAAGTACCTTTTTTCCCCCAAGGCCTAGCAATAAAGAAAACCCAACTTATTCTCATTTCCAGTTATACATCCCATCTACTGGAATGTCCCTGCTTCATTGTGGGATTCTACTGGTGGAGAAGAAGCAGACCAAAGAAGCATCACTCTCACAACAGCCCAAAAACCATTTCTCATGTCACACCTTCCACACTCCACACAAACCAGACAAGGCCCTGCCCTCCCTCCTGTGAGCCTGTTCTGAGCCAGAACTGATCTCCTGTGCAGGAGATCAGGGCTCTGCCTGCCCTGCCCTCACTCCAGTGGGGCATCCACCAGCATCCTCACTTCTTCTGGTCATTCAACCCCCACATAATATTTTATTAATCAATTCCAGTGTCCTAGCCAAATCCCATTTGAGCTGGTTGCATTCAGTCTGCCTCACATGCCCCCTTGGTCTTCAGGTTGTTCTTCACTTTTCTGGCTAAATATTTATGCAGCTGCCTTGTGCAAAACAGTATTTAAGGTTTTTAAAAGTCAAAGTCATTGCAGGTCAGACACAGACTTACTTAGAAGTTAAGACCCTACTGACATCATTATACTTTCTGTTTGCATCCTAAGCTTTTAACACTGTTCATCTTTTAAAGAGTCAGCATGATAAGTGATGCAATCTCCTGATAAAGTAATAAAGAATAAATACTACACAAGACCTGAAAGGGACATAATTTTCTGCTGGAGCCTTCAGCTGCAACAGCTCAGCAAAACCTCTGATCAGGAAGAAAAGTTTAACAAAATTTTGTTCCTACACTGCTAATAGATTAGTATTGACCAAGATGTGGTCCTCCTCTCAAAGAAGTGTCCTGAGGATGAACTGGGAGATATTTTATTAGAGCAGGCCCAGGCCAGAGCTATTACTAATTGAAACCTGAAAAATTGTACATAATTAAAATGTTTTCAAGGTTCAGGTCCACTAGTCAGTGGTGACATGGCTGCATCCCTGCTGTCCCACGGCCACTACAGCTGAGACCACACGTTCTTAGTGACCAGCTGCTTGTCTACAACTTGGTCACTCATCTGAGAAGGAAATTGTTCAGTCCTTGCCACAGATTCCAACACTTCAGGAAGCTGCACAGCTGGCTTTGCTCCTGCAACCTGTCTGCTCCTGCTGAAATCAGATAAAATTGGTCATGAACTTCTTCATCCTCCAGCTCTGCTTTGGAGGGGATTTTGCTGCTGCAGGCTGCTTCCAACCCTGTGGGTGCCTCTCTCTGTGCTGCCTCAGGCTTGGCCAGCTTAGTCCAGCACTGCTTTCTACTCCTTTCTGCATCCTGTGCACAAGTTTGCCTTTTCTGGATCAGCAGGCTGATCACAGGTGAGGGAGGTGATCAGGGCTTTCCCTGAGGTCACTGCTCAGTAAAGCACATGCACTTCATGCTGCATCACATTCCCATCAAAATCACAAATGTGCTTGGAATAAAACATAAAATGTGATAAAGAAAAAAATCACATTACATTTGAAACTATTTTCTTAAACTGAAGGAGACTACATGGAAAAAGGGGCAAGTATCTAACTCAGCACAAGGAATCCTTTACACCTTTGGCAGACTCATGTCTGCCATCAGATTGTATTTGGATGCTTTGTTTTTCTGGTACCCACTGTTTAACAGAGCTCTGTCTCTCTAGATTACCAGCTGAGGGGTCTCTCCTCCTAAAGTACTGGAGTGTGAATGTGTGATTTGCTCCTTCACTCTGTTTCAGGAGAATCCAGGAATTTGGGAACTGTCATACATTGTAAAGTGCTGTATCCTCTTCAGATCAATAGGTTTCAGTGCTGCAAAGGTGTGGCACCTGAGCCCTGCCCTCACAGCAAACCTCAATCTAAGGATTCATCTCTTATTTCTCACTCTGATATCCTCTGGGTTTGCCCACATTTTCCTCAGCCCTTGGTACAAAACAATGCATAGCAAAATGCAGTGTTCCCTGGTAAGTTTATTACTTACTGGTAGTGTCACGTTTACAGAAGTTAAATAAATTTATCCTCTGGTGGTCCTGTAATCAACTTGTGAACTACACTGAGATATATGTGTTCTGGCCATGACAAAAAATATCTCCATGTGCCTCCAGCATCCTCAGCATCACCCTCCTTGCAGTTTCTGCAGCCTTGCTCCTCTTCAGCCAGAGCAGACATCAGAAATTCTCACCAAAATTCAACGTTGTGCTTGCAAGAATCTAGCTTAGCACCACAAAGCCAAATAGCCACAAGCCTACACTGACCACAGCAGAAAACAAGCCCAGAGCACCAAGGTCACTTTGTCACACCAAGGAAGACTTTTTAAAAATCCATGGTATCCTGAAGGTCTGATTTGCAATCCCCTGAGCAGTGGTAAGAAGGCAGAGTCCCTCACTAACACAGGCAGCCCTGTGGAACTGCAGTCAAATCTGGAATGTGCAGGACAGGATTTGTTTCCTGCTGCTACCCCCAGGGAGGGAGGGCAAACAGGTTCTTTTGCAGATGACTGTGAACCAAACTGCAGGATGAAGCACAGAGCTGTGAGTCAGAGGGATGTGTTTCCAGTGAGCTGCTCAGCTTCTCACACAGACAATGCTGGCTGGCACAGAAATTAGGCATGACAGGAGCATACTCTTAAACACAGCATGGATGTATTTTTTCTTTTTTCATTAGGCTTAAACAACCCATGACTGCTTAATCTCTGACTTAACTGCACTAAAACCACACTTCTGTCTTATGAAGTGTTGCCTCATTTAGAAGCCAACAACTTTTTTTATGTGATAAACACAAGTCATGAGATTATTATACCAACACTCAGTTTACTTCATTTTCTTTGACTGCTTTTAAACTCTGCTGCCAGCTGGTCAACTAAAGCATTGTTTGTTCCTTGACAAGTTGTGAGGTCCTTTCGAAGCTGCACTTCACAAAAATCATTCCCAACACAAATTGCTTTCAAGTCAATTACTCAACATTTATTTCCCTTCATGAGTATCCAAAGAAATGCAGTGGGTTTGGGCAAAAGATGCTGCATGTCAAGATCAATTTGCCATCTACAATACTTCCGTGTCTATTCTCCTGTGACTCTGCTTTAGTTTAAACACTGAATTTCTCTTGACTGCCTTAACCAATCCCCCAGGATGCTCATTTGCACAGGGGACTGCAAACTTTGCAGTCTCTTATTTAACACTCCTTACACTGCTATAGGAAACAGATGTAGCCCACTTCAGTCATAAGTAATTAAAAATCTTCATCTGGGCGTAATGTGTCTTTTTATTTCCCCCCTGAAAACATGGAGTAAGAAGTTCTGCAGCTGCCCCATCATCTCTGGGGCACCTTCACAAGGATGTTTTGCAGTTTGGTTTATTTTCAGAGAACCGCTGCATTTAATAACAAAGGTGTCAACACACAAAACATGGCTGCTCTGATCACTGATTATAATCTGCTACAGCTTTCTATAATAAACCCACTGAAGTGACTTTTTCTCATGCCAGTAAGCCTTTCTCATGTGGTAATGGTGTTTTTCACAACCACAGAGCTGATTTCTTCGGTGCTGTGCAGAACACTTTTTCCAAGGAGTGTCTCTATTCCCCACCCCAGCAGACAAGTGGTCTGTGACCAGGTTTGCAATAAAAGCACTTGAAGAAGCAAATGGAGGGAGCTCCTCTCCTTGATGTTCCTCTGGGATTCCAGTTAGGAGCTATTTCCCTCCTCTCCATGGGCAGTTCTATCCAGAAACTGTTCTCAGAGATGTGGTGAGAGGCCAGATATAATTTTTTACAGTAGTGGTTAGCAGGTACCATGCTGGGGTATTTTACTCAGGAAAATGTGTCCTGATAACCTGTCTAGAATTCCTGTAAGGAGCTGGACACACGAGCAAAATTCTCCTGGATATACAAATATCCATTACTGGAGTACCCAACTGCCTTTGGCCTCTGCATTCAGCACCATGGTTTATGCTTCTTGTTATCCTCCCATCTGTTCCTCAAACAGAGCAGCAAAGCAGTGCCAGCACTGCTGAGTCAGTGACTCTTCTGCAACCCCATTGTCACTTAGCACCTCCTAGAGCAGGTCTGTAATAAATTACCTATAAAAATATCACCTGCTTAAAAAAATAAGAACCCGCAAGCAGGAAAGTACTCAAAATACTACTACTACTAGGACTACTGCTACTACTACTACTACTAATGCCAATTATTTCCAAGGTCAGTTCTTTCAATAATAAGATTAAACAACACCTCTTGATTTTTATTTTGAAATTTGAAGGGTAGGCTTCAAATGGGCAGCTGGATATAATACTAAAGAATATTTTTTCTTCTATGCAAGTCCTAGCAAAGTGCTAGACTCAGGAGTGACCCTGAGGGAAGCAAATAGGAGTGTGGTTAGGACATAAACCTGTTATCAGTCATGGGGAATCCTGATGACTGTGTTTTTGTCTTTAGCCATAGTAGACAAATATGAGGTATAGCTGAAAATTACAATACTCCATCTACAAGCACCTAGGGAGTCTAAGATACCTACAGAACTAAACAAAATTTTTTAAATTAATTTTAAAAATAAAATAAAAATAAAACAAGAACAATTACAGGGTGAAGGGGCATCTTCTTCCTGTCCTTCAAAAAACAGAAATAGTGAATTTAAATAAGGACCCTGGGAAAAAAGTGAGGGCAAGATTAGAAGGGCTGGAGGGTCATCAGGCTCCAGTTGTGGCTCATTAGACCCTCAGTAGCTTGTTAGTGCCATCAGGGGTTGGAAATCCACCCAAAATCTTGGCAAAGTTGTAAGGTTGGTTCATTTATGGAAGTCTACATTTGTGAGAAACACACAGAGATCTGCTTTGCTGCTGCCTGAGAGAATATTAGCTGGCTTTAAAGAGATTATATATTTAGGCAATAACTTCATTTTGTGCTAAATCTGGCCATTCATACCTTCCTGGTTTGCAAGAACTGTATTCAGAGCAAAGTGCATTGTTCAGTGCTTCAGTTTACTGCTTCAGCATTTCAATGGTTCCTCAAAGCACTCACAGAATTCCTCCAGATTGCCTGGGGGAAGTCTCAGGGGTGCCCTGCACTGACAGACATCCTCACACAAGCTCTTGGTGCTGTGAAGTTTTGGTTACTGAAGGAGCCTTGAGGTTGTTACTGATATCTCCTACTCACACCCACTGCTCGTAAAGTCAAATGAAAAGCAGGAGCCACAGAACATTCAGCGGTTACCACTGAACGTGTTTGCCAAAAATTGCTATTCCATCAGTCAGACTATGCCCTTCCACATAACAGTCCTGTCTCCCTCAGTGGATTTTCAAGTTCTTTTTGGAAGGCTTCCCTTTCTCAGCACTGAGTATTTCTAGATTAGTTTAAGGTCTTGGAAGAAAGTGAAATTTAATCTGCTCAAAAGCTTCACACTTACATAGTTCCTCAAGAAAGAAAACTCAGATGTGTAAGCTCTTTAATGTGATCACTGCTTAGAACCTTTCCTTTATTTTTTAAGCGTTGACATGATTCCCAAATAGTTCTAGGGAAAATTTTGTTGAAAAACTCTATTGTGTGGTATTTAAAATTCCTACCAAAATATTCCGTATTTCTGAGTTCAGTTTTTCCTTATGTTTCAGTAGCTCATCAAGAAGTAATAAAAAAAATTACAGAAAAGTGAATTGTGTTTTCATGTTTTGAAATATCTGTGGATATTTTCCAGCTAACTTCTGCTGACAGCATCAGAGCTTCCTCTGTTCTCACTGTGTGTCAGAGCTCTCTGCTCTGGCTGAGAAGTAAAACAGTCTAAGCAGCTGAGGAAAACTTCAGTACCACCTGAGATGGCTTTGCAAATTTTTATAGGCTGCTAAAGGACTGTTATCCAGTGTGTTTCATACTGGAGAATATCTGATCCTGTCAATCACACTACATGAAAACAGGAGTACACATTACCTCTCTGAGCAGAGCTTCCAAATTCTTATAATTGAAATTTTCCAGCTGCTGATGGAGTATGCTCAGACACTGTTATTTGAGGCAGCCTCCATACACACAGATTTTGATAGAGATTTCTGTGTTACAGAATTCAGTTAGATTTTTTCCATGGCCTTTTACTCTTCATTGCCAATAGCATTTTAGACAACTGCAGTATGAAATTTAATCATGTATCTATCCACCTTTGGTTTAACACATTGAGTACTTAATAAGCTCATTGCTGTCAGGCTCTTATCACTCATGATGCATTCCAGCTGTCTGAACATACAAATTTCATATACAACAACTGGAGAAAATTCAGACCTTGATGAAACTACATTCTTTGCAGTTATAGTAACTTTAATAGCCAAAGACAACTGGTGATGCAGCTGAATGCATCATAAACCAAATAGCTCCCTTTTACAGTCAACCAAACAGCTCCTTCCTCCCCCTCCAGTAACTGAAGAACAAATTATCAATAATAGGCAGATGGCCATTAGCATAATCCATAAAGCCAGAAGACATTACAGTACTTTGTATCTATCAACACTGATTAGCAGCATAACGTTTAATTAGCCCCTCTGAAGAGAACAGCGAGTAACAGGGCAGGGGGATGACAAAGGAAATGGTTTTAATAATATACTGGATGTTTTTCAAAGTGAAATTATTTCCAGCTCATGGGCCCTTCAGCAAAGGGCACTTTAGCAAGGATGGGTTCAGAATGTGCACATTGATCAAAACATGGAAAATTACAAGTTTTCACAGACATAAATTTATCTAAAGTATTACAGTCTGAGCAGAAATAATCTTGTACGAGCTGATCCTACTCTAGATTGCTAATAAAGAAGAAAATAGATGAAGAGAGAAGGGAAATTTGTGACTGCAGGAAGAACAGGTTGTATATTAAAGCCTGGTAGCATTGAAAATGTTTCCTTGGATTATGTCCAACAAGCCTTTGACAATTCCACTTTGGCCTTCATTAGACCAAATATAAATCTATATCTAACTATATAAATACCAACTCGAAGTCTAAAGATGGCAAAGAATAAGAGCTTGAGACTCAAATGTTTATTAATATAGAAAAGAAAAACAGTGGTTTAACCTTAGTGGTGTCCTGTTTCAAGTCTCTTTTAGTGACAAAAATAACAATAAATAAATAATATAGGTAAGTTGCTTTTCAGGTGAATGAATTGAATGACTATATAAACGTTGAAGGATAGATGTTAGACTGCAAAATATTTTCAAAATATCTTGTATGAGGGGCAAATCTGAGCCCTTTAGCAAAAAGCACACAAAGAAGGCAATGACTATCATTACATCTCCAAATTCAATAGAGACAGTCTGAATGAGAGAAGATAGAAGAGCATCATTTTCTTACATATGTATATATATAAAAATTTGTGTATCTTATTTAATATTTCAGTGTATTACTGTTGTTTCCATCACAACCTCTTCCCCTCTCAGGTTACCTGAATGAGCAAACAAGCCCCAGCAAGGCTGCTGAGAGCAGAGGTGAAGCTGTAGCACAGACCCTGGGACAGGCTGGACACTGTGCTGGGGACAGAGGAGTGGCACCAAGGACAAACTGGAAATTCCTGCAGGGCAGAGCAGTGCAGTGGTGTCAGCCTGCTGCCACTGGCTGTCCTGAGCACACAGCTGCAGAAAAAGCTGCAGTAATGCCAATGGCTGGGGATCTGAGGATTTTCTTTCCTTCTCTGCTAAAGATTGTTGTTAGCTGAGTGGAGAATGGGAGCAGCTGGGGCAGAAGTGTCACTCAGATTTGTGAGCAGAATGAGAGACAGGAGGAAGCTCCTAGAGCTGACAGTAACACTGACAGGTGCCTGAAAAGGAAAACCAGAGTGGAGAATTCCACCCTTTGATTCAGAACAGACAGCTCCTGGTGTAGGCAGCAGATCATGGGGGAACAGGAAAGTTTCCATGTGGAAATATCACCTCAAGGATCAGCTTTCTATTAAGCATGCAAGTGAAGGAGAGAAGCACCTGTACAGAAAAGCAAAGGCACAAACACAGACACATCAGGGGACTGGAGCAAGGCAGATCAAAGCAGAAGGGAAAGACCTTGTGGGGGCAGGCCCTGTACCTGCAGGTGCCTCCATGAATGCCTCCACCTTCATCTGCTCAAACAGATCCTGTTACTGGAGCAAACAGCACCTGGGGACAAGGTGCATCAAATGGTGCAATCTGCTCCAACTAAAACATTTGGGAGGGAAAATATTCCTGAAGTAGTTCAAAGAACAAATTGGATTTCATATCCCTACCCCTTTTCCACAACAAGGAGAGTCTTTGGACAAGTAGGTGACTTCAATGTTCCAGATGAGAAGCGCAAGAGGACTTCCTTTTCTCCCTACTTAAAAAGAGCTTAGGAAAATTGCAAGTCATAGTGTTTTTGAGCTTCATAAAGCTGTTTCATTAACTGTGCCCATCTCAGATGAGTCTCAGCTAAGCCTAAATTAGCAGCCTTACCAGATTAAAAAATGTGCTTCACAAATGCATCTCCTAGCTTTCTACCCCTAGAGGCCCTGGTGCAAAAGGAAAGGAAATGTTGCCTAGACGCTGTGAGAAGGTCTTCTCTACCTCTCAGGTTTTTTATTACAACACTGTGGTTGTAGTGTCCCATTGCCTATCTATGCTGTACAGAAATCTAGGAATGGATGCCATTCAAATCCATCTTTTGGTGTAAGGATAATGGCCTCGAGGGGCTGTCTGCAAGGGTACTTCTTTATTGTTCATTTCTTTACTACTGGATTATTTGAATACAGAAATAGATAAGTTTTACAGATTTGCCTATTTTTGGCCATGTCTTTCCCTGTGTCACTTCATCCTTTCACCTTCTATGCTGATAAACGTGGGCATCTCTCATCCCTCATCCCTAATTCAACAACTTTCCTCAGTTTGATAGAACAAAGTATACAAAGTAATGCAGAGTTCAAGTGGGCTACCTTATACATCCATCTTATCCATGATTCCTGTGCTTGGCAAAACCACAGCTTGCACTTTCATTTTGCATATTAATATGCAAATATGTTTTCCAATTAGTCACAGCAAATTAACTGCCCTTGTCCCAAGCAAGGACAATTCCATTTGCCTTGCTGAAGCATTCCATCTTGTGAATCCTTAGCTGAGAGTTAAGGTCTAATTAAGAGAACCCCTTCCTGCACCAGAGGCCCTTCGGAGGGAAAGGTGCTCACCTGCAGGGTGCTTAGAGAAATCCTACTTCAAAAGATTCATTTCAGAGAAAGCACAAGTAAATATGGACATAAACTTCATCTACAAATCAAATCCTGCTTTAATCCAGATATCCCACACAAGGCATTGATTTCATACAACATTCAATCCTGACTCCAAGATCAATATACAGCACAATAACTGCCCATTCAAAGCTCAGCATGACTGCAGGGACTCCAGTGCTCTGATGGGTATAGAAACATCACAAAATTTTACAGTTACTCTGATCAGGAAGACAGCTCATTTATTGTCATTGGAAATCACTGAACCTCTTGGAATGGAACTGGCATAGTATTGTCAAGTGGTTTTAGTTACCAAAAAGCCTGGAATGAGAATGACTTTCAACCTTTTATAAGGTCACCAAGACCTCTTGATGATCAAGAAGTGACAGGAACTGTGCTGAACTACTTGTCCTCTCAACCATCTATTCAATGGTCTGTGAAATTTGACTGTATGAATATGTTTTAGTCAAATAAAGTAAAGTATTAGTACCAAACTCAACATGTTGTCAGATGAATAAAATCACATTTTTCCTTAAACCTGAGTTAAATTAATTCAGTTATTTCTTTTGCTTTAAATGTGCAATTAGCAGAGACATTTTTCTGTTGCTTAAATGACAACTTCAATCCTCACATTTGACACAAAAGTTGACATGTTTTTAGACAATAGAATCCACTAGAACATTTCAAGTGGTTTTGAGTGTGGTAATTGCAGATCTGATGGTGGTGCAAAATCAAATACAGGAATAGTAAATGTTGTACCTAAATAATCTGAGGGAAACCATGTCTCATGTCTTTCTGCCTATGTCAGTTTTGAAGTAGTACATGTCAGTAAAACACCTGCCTCATTAAAATCGATGCCTGAATACATAGCCAGGCTGAGCTTTAGGTTTCCTGTGGAAATTATGCATGTGATAACAAGAGTTTCAATGCCCTAGAATGCCCTCTGCTCTTGGCATCTCAAGCAGTTGTTTTTCTCAGGTAGATTACTTTAGATTTGCCTTACCAAGGCCAAAAGAGATAAAATAACTGTAAGGAGTTGGAAAGCAACCTTAGCATATTTTGTATTCTCTGTGTCACCCAGAGCCTGTGTGGGTTTTTAAGCAGTGTGTAACTCAGAGCAGATGAATCAGCCTGAAGATGGCAAGAGTTGTCTGAGAGCACAGCAAGAGCTGCCTGATGTGGCCTCTTTACTTCACCATCATGACTTTGTGAAGCTGCATCTTCAGGGGAGAGGGAGGAATAACTTGACAGTGACCATAATACAAATGTCAAAATCCTTCTACTGCACACTCAGAATTATTTCAGGACTGCAGAAGAGGCAGGGAAAGAGCAAGAAGTAGTGCTTATCAGCATTCTTATCAACTTATTAACACGTTCTCAGTTTACTGCCATTTGCTGTCCTTCAGCCATGCCAAGAACCACAGTGCTCTGACAGGTAAAATCCCATTTTGGGGGATGTGTTGATGCCTCTGTATTAACAATACATATCTTTTATATGAGCTATTTTTAACAAATGAGGCTGCCAATATTCTTGTGCTGCAAGTCCTTAAATTACAGATGTGTCAATCCCAGGAGCAGCTGAGAGTTTCCAGCTTTGCTAAAATACACAAACAAATGCACTCTCATCTCTCTTAACCCAGCTGTGAGAAAATGAAAGGGGAAAATGAAACCATTTTCTCTGAGTAAAGATAAAAGACTTTACTGTTAACAGGGAGAGAATTAGAGATGCTTCTCTCTTGATCTTGAGATGTCTCAGATACTGAAACAATTAATTGGGCAAAGGATTCAGTAAAACTGAAGACTTGTCAAGGAACAACTTTCTGATACCCATGCTTAGTTTCTTTTAACAATCTTGTTTCATTATTCACATTTGAATTGTAGCTGGCCAGCAAAGAAAAAAATAAACTATGAAAGAAGGGCATTTGGAAGAAAAAACTATAAAGCTATTTACTGAAAAGTTATGCTGAATTGCAGTTACTTAAAAAAAAAGGCAGATTAAAAGCTGGGAACAATGAAATTAGGATTTTAATATGGACTAGAAATATATATTTAAATTCAATGGAAGCAGTCAAAATGCAGCGTTGTTACAAGTTCAGTAAGGCAAAAATGCCTAAGCTTCATTCCAGGAATAATTCATTTCAAAGCAAGAAAAGTGCTGCATTACTTGATAACATACAAATCTTTACCAGAGTGCATTTACCCGAGTAAAGACCAATTTACACAAAAATTACAAGTGGCAAGCTGTTTAGTAATGACTGAATAATTGGTCTGATTCAAACTTAGGATAGCACAAATAAATCCTCTTAAAATCCATGACCTGTTTTTAGGTGTACTCCTCCTGACCCAACAGAGGCTCTGAAAGAATATTCAGCATTGAAAGTGAATTTTAAAAATCCCTGTGTTTACAAAATAAAATTAGCATTGCAACAGAAGCAATGTGCACCCCTCAACTGCTGATTAAATTCTTGTTTACTCATTTATGGTTGCTAACAAGCAGTGTAGCTTAACCAGCAGGATACATAGCTCAATCTGAAAAGTATTGCAGTGGACCAAAAAGGTATTTTTTCACAAATAAAATATGCAAAGCATAGAAAATTTTCTCTCTTGAGTGTAAAACTATGCATTCCATCAGCACAGAAGTGTGACAGAAAAGATTTGCAATAAAATCAAGGGCGCATACAGCTTCATCAGCATATTACACATGATGATTG
This sequence comes from Passerina amoena, assembly GCA_013401095.1. NCBI lineage: Eukaryota > Metazoa > Chordata > Aves > Passeriformes > Cardinalidae > Passerina > Passerina amoena. Next base: position 1,861,751 of record WBNP01005432.1, read on the forward strand.
TACAACTCATATCATCATTGTACAACAATATCATCACCTGATGGTTGTACAATCAGCTACTGGCTGCCCTGGACACAGCAAAGATTGCAGGAAATGTACAGGATGTTCATATATGCACAGGAAAGGGCTGGGATTACTGTTCCCTCTGTTCTCACCACTGTTTCTGGTTTTGTTTACAGCACCTGCAGGTGGACAGGGACCCCAGTCCATCAGGAGCACCATTCTTGGTTAGACCAGCCTCATCACTGGTTTCTGACAGCCCATGCAGAAAACACTCTGATGGCTGTTTTGCACATCTGCCAATACACATCTTTATACACACAGCAAAAATGCCACAGTTTTATGTGGTGTTGTGAGGTCCCTAGGATTGGGTGAGAAATGAGAATTTGACTCCAAGTTCTCAGGAGGCTGATATATTATATATTATTTATATCATATATTATAATACTATATTACATTGTATTCTATTATATTGATTTATATTATAATATTCTATTATATCAAATTATATACTAAGACTATACTATAGAAAGAGCAAGGATACAGACAGAAGGCTAAATCTAAAGAATGATAATGAAAGCTTGTGACTGACCAGAGTCCCCACACAGCTGGCTGTGATTGGTCATTAAGCTAAAACCATTCACATGCTGGGTAAACAATTCACCAAATCACATTGAAAAGCAGCAAAACAGGGAGAAGCTGAAGCTTCCCAGGAGAAGAAATCCTGGCAAAGGGATTTTTCATAAAATATCACAGTGACAGCTTTACTTAATATGTCCCCTGTATATAAATTATAGTAAGTTTTTTGTAAGCCAAGTAGGCATTTCTTATTTCAACGCACCAAGCAAACCTTCAAGTATTATTTATTTTTCAGATAATGATATTCCACACAAGTTTCTGCTCTTGGCATTGTATTCAGGTTTGATTTTTCAACACACCAAACAGTTGGAGATTGCTCTTTTAGCAGAATTCAGGAATAAAGACTTAAAGATTTTCTTTTCCAACTTAACAGAAAAAAACATAGCAATGTGATATTGTAGGCTACAAGGAAGAGTGATCCATGAGTCATCCACAGATTTTAATCCTACATATTACTAGGTAAATTGTGGATTTCCTCGACAGGAACTGAGCCTTCCAATTTATACAAAGAGAAAAAACAGAAAAAAAAACCATACAAATGGACAATCCTCAAATATTCTAAGAATCTCTATAATTTAAAAATGTAATTCTAAAGGTTTTTAATGAAATAATTGCTATATATTTCTGTCATGGCTATACTATACCTTCTTCTAGTATGGTTGAAGAAACTATTTTTCTATGCTTTCTTCCACATTCTGAAATAAACATGTTTGCACTGTGATGTATCTTATTATCATAACTGGCCATAAGTGAAGATTTTGCAAGAACAAAAGAACAAAAACAGAATAAAACTTGATTGGGATTTTGTATGAGTTTTACTTAAATAAGGGGTTCTTCATATAGTCTGTTTACATAATTTAGCATAACAAGCAAAATTTGCTCTGCAGGGTAAACAAAGTTTATATTTAACATGGTGTTGCATAGCTCACTGAAAAGTACAATTTGAGTCAAAAAAACTGGTTCACTAAGAGGTCATTTTATTCTCTACCACTACTTAGGGCCACAGTTTTGCATGCTCAGTAAAGATCTTCAAGCTCAGAAGGTGCCAAAATTAACTACCACGTCAAATAGTACCTAATATCAAGAAAGTCTATTTTTCCAAACAGGCTATTGCTAAAACAGAGTCACCAAACCTGGCAGGTTTTCAAGTAAGAAGTGCAATCAGCAATGAAATGGGAAACCTTTCCACCTGACTTCCAAAACAGAGCTGGTTAGGCACCAAGTAGGTAAAATTCTCAGCAGCAAGGTGTGCCTGTTTGTGGCCTATTAATAGTGAGCACCTGCAGGAATTATTGTTGTTCCAGGACACAGTTAATGATACAGAGTAAAGACACAGAGAAAGAAAACTACATTTTCAACACATCCAACCCTTAGCACAATGGCAGACATGCTTTGTGGTACTGGGAAAAAAAGGCCTCTGAAAAAAGGGGTGCCAAGAAACAGGATAAGAGACAACGGGAAGAAAATGATGCACAGGAAATTGCACCTAAACATGAGAGTTTATTTACTGTGCAGTGAACCAGCACTGGAACAGATTGCCCAGAGAGGGCATGGAGAATCCTTCACTGGAGATATTCAGGAACTGTCTGGACACAATCCTGTGCTCTGAGATGACCCTGCTGGAGCAGGGAGGTGGTACCAGGTGACACACTGTGGTCCCATCTCACCCAGCCTGTCATTCCCCAGCACTTATAAATAGCCTGTGCAGGAGTAGATGGCCATCCCAAATATATGCTTTCTCTTGCAAGAATTCAGACAGCTGATGTCTCTCCCATGGTGCCTGGCAAGGGACAAGAAAAATTTCCAATTGCATTTTGGCAGCTTGGCCCTCTGGTAACCTGAATGTCACTGTCCCTGGCCCCCAGCCAGAGCTCACTGGAGTCAGTGAGAATCTTTCCTTTTGCTTCAGTGGCCTTTGGATCAGCTCCATATTAGCTTTCAGATTTGTTCATATGTTTCAGATATATCTGGCATTTCTTTTCAAGGGCACAGTATGTGAACAATAGCCTGTTTGCTGACTGCAATTTCACATAATTTAGTTTACCATGATAATAATTACAGAAATCTTTCCCTTCTTGGTGTACTGCTTATACTTGTATTAATCAGAGAGTAAAGTAATTTGGGTTACCCATGCAATAAATTATTTGCCAAAGAAGAAGTAGCTGAATTCTTCATACATTCTTTTATGAGAACATTTATTTGGGAATGGTTTGGTTTTTTAGACATGAAGATGTGAGCTGAAAAACTGATTTTATAGGACTGTAGCATCCATTTACCCATGCAGAGATTATATTAAATTGCTGCAAAGAACACATATTTACTGTAATAATTTACTGTAACACTTCAGGAATGATCTGTCTTCCCAATGTAGACGGCAATTGAATTTTTTTCCTAGAACAGTGTTAATTTCTTAAAATATGCTGTCACTATTTCATCATTTTACCCATAAAATTCACCCATGAATTTGTTTGGTGCTATCACCATGTGTGAACATTTCTTTGAATAACTGACTTGGTAACAACTGACAATATTGGACGGAAGAACATAAGATGATTTCGCCATGTCAAACATTCCAGTGACCATAAATTCATACACTAAAATAAATCATTAATAAGTAAAACCAAAGCCACATTTAGTGAAAAGACACATCTGTGCAGGAGGAGGGGAAAGGCAGGAGGAGCCAATTGTGAGCACTCAGCTCCAGCCCCTCTGTGGGCAGAGGATCCCGGAGCCCCTCTGAGCTCTGCCAGGAATTCTGGAGTCCCACTCCTCACCAGGGAAGGGCAGATGGCAGATGAGCTCACTTGGACTCTGCCCCAGCCCTCCAGCTGAGCTGGCTCATTCTGCTTCATTTGGAAAAGGAAGGACTCCTAAAACAAGCTGTGAGGAGCTGAAAACCTTTAGCTGGAGAAGGGTGATAAGCCACAGAGAAGAACAGCTGTGAATCAATGAAAAATTATTTTAAAAAGGAGAAAAAAAAAGCTTGACAAAAAAAAAAACACATAACCCTAAACAAATCCAGAATGGTCAAGCCTTTCCAACTTTAAATGCTTGATCCAGCCCTTAAACCACTCATGCCTGTAACATGGTGGAGGTATTTATTTTAACTCAAATCAGCTCATTAGCCCTTTTTCAGACAGACTATGCCCTGCTTGATCATGTATGTCAAAATACATTCCAGATTTAAGAGCACGATAAGATACAGCTGTTGTGCCAAGGTAGACAAAGGCTGAAGATCAGTGCAGAGGTAAAATTGCTTTTCCACAGTAGCTGAGTGGCAGAGCTGACAGAGGAGATTCTGTTTTTCTAAGTCCAACTCTGGTGCCCTTCTCAGACTGAATTCAGCAGCAGCACTATTACTGCAGGCAGCTCAGGATACAATTTGGCTCGTACAAAGCCAAGAATAATAAGAATGCATTACATTATAAGCCACAGTAGACAGGAGAGATACATTTATTTACCAGCTGTTTAATTATTTATACAAAGCATAAGAAGTGGGTCACAAAAAGCCTGATAGCTGCCAAATTGCAGTCCCTCTCCCTGTTTGTAAGTGGGAGCAATGTTGGCAAACTTTCATGTTAAGCAAAGCAGCTCCTCTTCAGAAAAAACTGTATGGTGAAAAAATATATATTCCAGAGCATAGCAAAAAATCTGCTAAACACCCCTGCCTCTCTAATTCACTTTTAACCCAACTGCCACTTCTCACTACACCACTATTAAATCATTATCAAGTTAATAAACTTGTGGAGTATGTTTCTTAAATAGTTGTATGCAGTCATCACAAGAAATATGTCGTGGTCTGCATGCTGATCTATCCAACCATTGGGAAGTACTGAGTTCCATGACTCCAACATCTGAAAAGATTTTCCATTTTGAAAGTAAATATTATGGCATTAATTTGCATTCAAGACCAATTCAAGCTAAAATACTGGAAGCAGGTTCTGCAGAACAAAAAAGCCATTTAGAAAACAGGTTTTGGATCCTTTCCCAATGAAACAAATAACCTTTAGCACTACGAACATAAACTTTCTAAGCAATAACTTGTGGTTTGAAGAAACCATTGAAATAACAGTATTAAAATGGCATTGGCACATTCAGAAGCCACTATTCTCCTTCCTGCTCACATTTCAGTGAAGACTTCACTTGAATAAAAATCTCCTGTGCTTTTTTTTATAGATACACCCAAGTTCTCTGCCTGTTACTGACATGCTTGTGAAAGCTCAATTTGATGAAGTCAAACACTAAGGAAAGAACTTAGAAACATATACAAAGAAAGAAGGATCCAAGAAGTACATCCTGACAACCATAAAACACCTCACAAAACATGAACAGGAAGGAAAAGTACATTTTCTTTCACTAAAAGTTCTGTGGTTCCATCTTTTACACTGATTTGTACCAAGTTGTACATCTGGGATATGAAATTAATTTCTGCCTTTCAGAAATTCAGCTGTTTCTCAAAAATTAATTCAGTTGGAGCAAAATAGAAATTTTTAAATAAATTTTAAAAATCACAAAATATGTAATATGGTAATAAGAGTGCTTCTTTAGCTAGGTCTCCCTATTCCCAGTTCTTTCTGATAAAATTCTAACACAAAACTCAAAATTTGAGGCTGTTTAATCATCAGCTCTCAAGGATCTAAAGAATGTCATCCACATTATTGAAATGTCTCCCTGGGTGTTTTCCTAAAGTTCACACTTCTGATGACTTTACACATAATCATATCCCTGTGGTAAAACAGAGGCTCACAAAAACCTATAATTTCTTCAGTTAATAATGATTTCCAACCTTTATTTAAAATAAAAGGTCCTGTTTCATCAAGGCATGTTGCACACCCATGAGGCCCCTGTGCCTGCTCAGCCATCTGACTTTGGAGAACAGCAAAGTCAAGAACTGTGACTGATCTTCATCAAGGAGTGCCCAGAACTGGCAGCAGCTCAGCACTCAGACCACAGTTCAATTTACAGTTTTGGCAACTATTTCCAGGACATTCTCCAAATTATTGCTACTGTCTTTGAGACAAAGTGCCTCTTAGCAAAGAGTCACTGAACCTGGACACTGGATTCCTCACTCCCTGAAGAAAAACAAATCACAAACCACTTTCAGTGCTCCACTAATGGTCACTGAAAAACAGTTTCTTCAAGGTAATGTTTTCACAAACTTCATTGACTGCACTAAAGGTGTCACTGCCTTGCATAATCCTTTTTGATGAACAGCACAGGGAACCATTGCTGTCAGTTAGCAGCCACTTTAATGCTCAGTATGGAACACAGCAACCTTACAGAAACTTGCAGCCACTTACTTGCTGACATCTTCAGAAATATGTGGGATACTGTCCTTGACGTTAAATCATCTAAGGTGGTTTTTTTTTTCCCTACAGTGTACAATTTTCTGGCTGTCAGGAATGTCTTTAAAAAAGTTGCTAAAAGTATTCAGCAATAACCTTGTTGATAAACTCACCACTCAAAAGAGAGCTACACAGTTTTATAGTGCAGCATGGAAACTGGAATTTTCTTCTGTCTCTTGGCTTCAGTCTATGGACGACTTGCAGCCCAATAAAACATCAAAATGCACAAGTGTCTTTAGGAGGTTTCCTTTTGAGCATCAAGTATAATCTAATCTAATTTTCCAAATGGAAGAATTCCAGCAGCAGTGAAAAATCTTTAAATGACAAGTTTATGGTCACTCATACTGCGCTGGAGTATAGAATTCCAAGGCCAGCCCATTCTTCAGTTATCTATAAAAATTTCCTCCATGAGGGGTCAATAATCCCCCAGTCTGCATAGCCAAGAATGATCCCTTAAGCCATTCTTCCAAATACACCTGAATTACTGACAAAGCAACCAAACAATTTAAAGTGTTTAAAGTAATCTGGGTTATTTTCATAGAATCAGACTCTCAGTTATAAATACATTTCTGCCTTCAGAGCTGAAGATGGGAGGCACAATAGCAAGAACTCCTCAGCATTGTTCCACCATCTATCCAAGGCAGCATTTGGAACAATCTCAGGCAACAGGGATGTAATTTTAGTTGCAAGTGCAAATGTTGGACAGGAGCCTCAGATATCCACATAATAAGTAAATAACAGCGAACAGCACAGGGCAAACATGAGAAGTTTATGGACAGCTCTAGTCCCTATGAGGGCAAGGCAGTCAGCATTGAAAATCAATTTTACCTTCTTGTTTTCAGGTATTAGCAGGCATTTGAAAAGTGCACATTTGAGAGTTCAAAGGCATGTATATAAACTACTAAGGAAAAAAATTGAGGGGAAAAAAATATTACACCATTAATCACAATGGTACGTGAAATATTTCCAAATTAAGAGAAACCCCATAAAAATCTGAAGACTTCTCCATATAGGAAACAAAAACAATAGCAAGAAACTTGCCATTCTAGCAAGTTATATGTAATATCACAATAAAACAAACCAACAATCTGAGGAAGACATGAAAACTTAACATGAAACTTCTTTTAAGTACATGATTAGGTGACCTGTGAGCAGCTATGCAGAAGGATCTGATGATCACAATATGAGACAAAAGTTCATGGAAGGCACAGCCACGTTCACCATGGAGATCTGGGAGTTACTCATGCTGAGAGGGCTGTTTCAACACAACCCACTGAAGGATTTACCTCAAATAGAAATATTAATGTGAAGAGTTTTCAGAACAAGTGAACAGTAACAAATTGCCACAACCAGATGGTATTTACCCAGCAATCCAAACTAACTAAACAGAAAATAAATATTCTGTAACTACAGGGTGTAGTTACCACTTGAATCTGCCACTGTGGCAGAGGGCTAGAGGATGGAAAATGTGATGCAGAATCAAAAAGCAACCATAATAAAAAAAAATTCTTCCAATCAAATACATTTAAGCCTGGAAAGGTTCTGCTGCACAATGCTGAGGAAGCTAAATGTTCACAGCAACTGAGAAAATTCAAAGAAAAATCCATAGTTTCTAACCACACAGTTTCTGGGTCAGGCAGACCTGAGGCAAGCACAGCAGCTGGAGAAGCAGTGTGGGAGAGCATCAGTCCATGCTTGCACTTGTGCTTTTCCTGTGTATCACAGCCCTGACAGTGCCCAGGGTAATCCTGGGTTATTTGAACACTCTGCAGGATCTGTGAAATTCATCCTTATTTACTTACAGAAGGTTTTTCTCCAAACAGAGACCAATATGGCATTGAAAAATCCATAGTAATCTTTTTAAACAAAGCATTTTTCCCAAATTTCCTAGTGAGGCCCCGAGCCACTTCACACATGCACAGAAAATATCTAGATACATCCAGAGGACTCCAAATTTATGGAAATTCATGCTGTGTATCACAGCCAAAGAACTTAACATTGTGAGCCCAAGATTGTTGTGTCTTCACCTGCCTTCCAATCCTCTTCCTGGACCTGGAAAAAGGGGATTAAGGTGCTTTTTCATCATCCCCAGGGTCTCAGCTCATGCTCTTGTGTGGTGATTTAACCCATAACCAGTGACTAAAGAGCCCAGAGCTCTGCAGGGAGGGCAGCAGCCCCTCAGTGGGGCAAAGACAGCAATGCAAGTATTTTAAACCTCATCTAGGGGTTCACCAGAAGCTGTCTGGCAGATGATTTCACTGTTATTGTTGATTGGTAACTTTCTCTATACTTCAATTATACTGCAATATTTCTCTATACTTCAATTTTCCTTTCACAGATGTTTCCAACAAGTAAATATATTTTCCTGTTGAATCCCTTTTTCACTTTAACAAAGCATATTAATAACATACTTTGACATCATAGGGAACTTTTTCAAATTTCTTTGTAGTGATGGGAATTAAAAAAATTTAAGTGCTACCCAAAATTTGCATTTTGAATTCTTTAGTAGGTTTGCAACTGTCATTCCCAGATTAGCCTTCAGCTAATCTGTTCCCTTAGATTCTTGTATTTTTCTTTTTTTTCATAACCACACACGACAAGGAAAGAAAAAACAGCTTCTGCTCTGCTTTTCTTTCAACTGGGGGAAAAGGGATAAGAATTTCTAAAAACATTTTTGCAGTCTAAAGCAATGTGGACAGCTACTGAACCACAGTAATGGGGGATACAAAGTGTTCTGGTAATGGGGATCCAAATTGTCCTCCTTTGACTCACTTGGAATGTGAAAAATAAACAACAGGCATGTTTGAGCAGAAAAACACAGGATTTCTTCAAACTTCAGCTGCAGAATTTCTGTTGATTTTACCAAACCCATGTAAACTCTCTTGGCAGCACAGCAAGTTTTGTATCTGCAATGCTAATGGAATGGAGATGATGGGAATTGTATCATCCTGCATGTGGAATGAAAGGGTGTTTGCTGTATTTGCATACACCCATATGCTATTATTTATCATTACAGTTGGCAATTTTGCCTAACTACAAATTGCTAAGGATTTCTATATTAAGAGCAAAAATGTAGAGTTTCAAAATGAGCCAGTACTCCAAACGTGGTGCAGAGCAGTGAGCAAACTCTGTATTTTTCTGCATGTTCTTAACCACTGCCACAGATCCTGCACTACATTTATCAAACCTTTATACCTGAAGTATCACTTTGAGGAACAGCAAATAATTTTTGAAAAATTCCACTATCTGGCCTAAAACAAAACCAGTGGTTTGGTTTTTTTTAGTATGTCACTACTGCTATTGGAAAAACAAAGGAAAAAGAGAGCAAGGATAGAGAGGCTCGTACTGGTGTACCACCATCCTTATATTTCACTGGTTTTATTAACTTGTGCTTTATTAATTTGTAGAAATACCTAGCAGGAGAGAAAAGTAAAAATATCACAGTCATACAAGGATTCCAATTAAATACAACACAAAGATGCCACTGCATTGTTAAAATGACCCATTTCTGTTTTCTTTAAATTAAATTAGCTTCATATTCTGGTGTCTAATGTGTATATAGCCCCAGGGAAGTTCCCTAGGTGGCAGGTACAGGTGTTATTGATCTATTGTTGAGGGTGAGTTAAAGCCAAGTTAATTACAAGCAGATTCTTGAAAAGTAGAGCCTTTGTTTTAGTTCATAACCTCTGGGAAAAAAAAAAACAGTCATAGCCCACAGGATGATAAAAAAGAGTAAAGTGAACAGCTTAAGGAGGAAAAGACATATGTACAGCTGAAAAACTCGAGAACACCTTCAATTAAATCAATAAGTCTCCCAACAGCACGGGAGAGAACAAAAGTGCTTTAGTGGTCAGGAGTTAATCTAGAAAATCTACCACCTAATCAATGAGAAGCTGCAGTCTGAGAAGCAAATGCTGGTTTAAGCTGCTTAAAAAAAAATCATTATGTGTCCTTGCCATTTCCCAAACCTTCAAAAAGATCACGTTTTCACCAGAAGGTGCTGGGGAATGGGCAAGAAATAAAGCCCTGGTTTTCATACCAAAGCTTCTAAGAAAACAAGGCCTCATCCAGACAACTGATACTGCAGAGGGAAAAATAGACTCATGATTTGATGGGGAAAGCTGAGTAACACATATTTTAGAATTTCAGAGAACC
>WBNP01005432.1:1871989-1934584 GCA_013401095.1 Passerina amoena
CAGTGATTTGATGGTATCTGCAAGGAGAGGAATGGATGCAGATAGAAGACATTTCAGGAGTAGACAATTCACATTTTTCACACGCAAGCAGCAAAATGAGTTTGCTTACATAGATGGATGCCAGCAGATGTCAAACTAGGCTGTCACTGGGCAGTTGCACAACCATATTAATATTAACAGTTTGGACAAAATGAGAAGCCTTCCTGGGAGCTTCAGAGCATAAGAACTAAAATAATGAGTGGGGGAAATTTCTATTAAAAAACAAAGGGAAACTACACATTAGGACATACAAAGCACTTCAGTAAGGTCAACAGCCAATCCTCCATTACACTGTACACTTTTCTAAGGTAGCCTGTGTGTTCTGCTGTGTAAACATTGTAATTTACTTTCTGGATGTGATTCTGGCAAAAATGACACAATTGGTCAGGTACAAAACAATAATAATAGTGTTTGCTATGTGATCCTTCTTTCTCTTTTGACAGGAATTCTGGAGTTGGGAATTTGTCCACCTGGGTTAGCAGATGTGTGCCCTACTACAAACTATCTGTTGTTCAGATCATTTTTCTTTCTACCACCAACTTTCCATTCCCACAGGCTCTTTTCTACAATATCAATTCCCTGCCTGATGCTTTCAGATGTAGCCAGAAATGTCAAATCAAACTTTCCTCTCGTGGGCTTTCCCTTGCAGCTGCAGAGCCCATCCTGATCAGAGCCTGTCCCTGCAAGGGCTGCAGACACACCTGGTGGCTCAGACCTGCTGGGACAAACATGGCAAGCAGGTACCACAGCTCAGCTGGCTCCTACACCTGCTTTCCAACACACACAGAACAAAAGAATGAAGCTGAAAATCTCACTGCAGGTTCTTCTCAAGCTCTGATAGAATTCCCACATATTGCAGTGGGGAGAAGGAAGTGAATTCCTTAAATTAGCAACATTTCTTAAAAATGTTCTGAGCTAAAACCAAACTTAGTGCCATTGAAACAGCTGACTGACTTTATTAGAGACTATTTTAATTTACTTTCACCTCAGATCCATGCAACAAATGAAACATTTTGGTGAAGGGAAAAGGCAACTTGTATTTCTGCATCAAATTTGTTTTGTGTGTCTTTGTTAAAATTACAACAGTCAAGAGCAGTATATTGTCCTCTCAGGCATTATGTGACATTGTTACTGTTATTAGGGAAGGCTTCATTTCATCTTAATAAAAGGATGAGATTTATCAGTTATGGGGTGAATGACACAGAGGTTATCCTTGATAAGTGGACTTGTAATTGAAGGCAACGACGGGCAATCGTCACAAATATCAAACATAACTTGAGAACATATAAGAAATATGGTTTGTAACATTTACATTTCAAAAAGGATTGTGAAATACACACGCTGTGCTATTTCATTTTTATCTGATAGCTTTGTCCTTTGTAATTTAGAGAAACACTGGATCAAACAAGAGCCAGTTACAGCCATGCATTGTTAGTGAGCAAAAACAAGTCTTAATAAGGTTTGTACCCCATTTAACCACTGTATAGAGTAATGGAGAAACTATTTATTAATATTAAAAATGTTACCTTATTTTAATTACAACTAGATACAGCATTACTTCTCTAAGCCAATTATGCCACATAAGACTAAAAATAAATAATTCAGACAGTTTCACTTCAAAGAAATCCATTAGGGTCTTGTTTGGGAGTACTTTGATCCTGTCTGTTTTATACTTAGAAAAATTTAGCTGTGGAGAAATATTCTCTCCCAGCTGCAGTAAATAAATGTGACCAGCTGCACCCCCACCAGCCTGTTCACATCCTTAATTTTAATTTAAACTCTGGCAGACTTGGTGCCTGGGCAGAGGGAATCATGAAGGAAGACTGAATGCAAGAGCCACTCAGATGCTACTGGAAAACAGAAAGCCATGGCAGCAAGAGGTATCTTTAGAAGAACTGAACCCTAAACAATTTCTTTCTCATTATTACTAAAATAATGTGAAAAAAGGTGGACCAAAAAAGTTGAACTAACAAAAAAAAAAAAGTGAAAGAGATGTACAGTTTAATTTTCCTCACACCATGAAAGGACATGTAATAACAGTAATTTCTCATGCTGAATTACAGGAGGCACAAGATTGAAATCAATGCCCAAGTAAAGCATGATCACTTTGTTGGCTGCTCAGGAATGTGCATTTTGTCAGAACCTCATCAAATCCATTTTTTGCATTTTAAACAAAGGCCACACAAACGAGACCCCACTAATGCTCAGCACACTCTGGGAAGTGAAATTAGTTCAGCTGCAGAGAAGGGGATTCAGGACAGGAATCTGCTGCTGAACTTGCAGAGAAGTGCAGAGGAAATCCAGGGGGTGCTTCACTATCTCCTGTTCCACACACATGGATTACCAGACCTTTGTTGGAGTATCTCTGTTCAACAGGCCACCCCAGAATAATTTCTCCTCACCAGCTGGTAAATGGGATTATTTTCTCATGTTATTGCTCCTGCTCACACTTATTTTTTGTATTTCTTGATTGCACTAAGCCTCTGTTTGAGATTTCAAAGCTATTTCTCTGGCAGCTCTTACAAATGTCTCATTAATTCTTCCTCTCCAGCTCTCTACCATGCACAATAACATTCTCATTTTGGTTTTATTCTATTTAAATCCATAATGAAAGTTTGGAAGAAAAAATACTGAAATATCTATCAACATACACCTCTATTTATGTATAGCAAGTGAACCCCTTCTAAAATTGCATCAAGACATTAAAGTTCCCCATGAAAATAAAGAGGAAGCAGGAAAGGTCTCATGATAGAGCAGCTGCTGGCAGGATTTGCTAGAGAAAACTGCAGTCATGTTCCTTTTGCAGATAATAAACAGAGTCCATGCAACTGGAGAGGCAGGGCATGGATTAATAACACCTTCTGCAACAGTAATAATGTGTCTGTATTACTTGTTTTTCAGAAGAGCAATTTTCTTCACACTAATAAATCTAACTGCAGAAATATGGCTTATGCCACAAAAGTGCATTGCAGCAGTGTAATCTTTATCACTGAGGTGAGAAATACCTTTTATGTTTATTAATACACTGTTTTTAAAACATATCTTAAAGATGTTAGCAGTGCCATTACACATATTCAGTGAAGCCCAGATGCATTATTCATGATAGCTGTGATAAGTCACTTCTCTTCTAATGCTTTATCCACGCTCTGGCTCCTCAGATTTGACTTTCAAAGGTGGGGAGAGAGGCACAGAGGCATTAACAGCTCTCATTTCTGCAAGTGGGATCCTTCAGAGCAGGATCTGCCCTGAAACTCCCCACCTGTGACAGCCAGGAGCCATCCCTGGGAGGGACAATGGCTCCTCTGCATTGGGAAGGGGCCTTGAGAGCCAAAAATCCAAAACCATACAGACATCACACACTGCCCTTTCAAGGCTTTGGGTAGTGAGTACCAAACCTCCTACAGGTATTTCATGTATTTGAGAATGATGTTTGTAATTTGTAGTGTTAGGACTCGTAGAGAAGGCAAAAGAGGCTTTTAGGAGAATTTGTGCCTGGGAAGTTTCCAACCACATTTCCCACTCAGAGGTGGAACCTGACAGGTTGGTGTGCTCTTGTTTCTGGCCCAGCAATGAACACAAATGAAAAACCTCTGAGTAAGATCATTTGATCTCACAAGAATTAAATGATTACATAGGGCCTGTGGTGCATATCAGACACTCCACTGTGGCTACACGTTTATTCCATGGAAATTATTTCTGAGGGCAGTGACAAGCAGCACTTAGCACCTACTGAGTTCAAAATTGGGGCACTCATTTGAGAGCACTTTGACCAATTCATGCCTGTAAATTGAAATTTTATTAATTCCATTGAAATATACTTTAATAGAACAGGAGAGATCCAAAATTACTCTTTTGCAATGGGCAGGGACATGAGAACTCTCTAATTGATTCTGGTCAAATTTCTATGAAGTCAAATTCTATGTCATCCAAACAATTGCCATTATATTTTATTAGCTATATGAAATGATCATCTAAGCTGCCCTCTTGTCCTTTTTTTTTTTAGTACTTTAGTAAAAAGGAAAATATTAAATGTTTAGAAAGGCTATAGATTTTTTTTTGTTGTGTTTGGGGTGTTTGTTGTTGTTTGGTTGGGTTTTTTAAAGCAACTCATTCATAAAGGACTATTAGTGAAGTCTCTTTGATTTTTCTCAACAATACATCTTAAACTAACTTTACCAATAGAAAAGATGTTGCCAGCACATATTTTATTTTTAGCTCAGATAATCTAGAGAACACTTTGCTCTTAGTTACTTCACCATCAAATTCAGCCAAAGGGTAAACTCCACAGAAAAGTGCAGATGCTATCAGAAAAATAGAGGGAACGAGATGAAAAGGAGAAAAATTTTAAAAGTAAAGCAAAAATGCTGAAAGGTATAAAAGTAAAAAGAAAGAAATGTGGAAAACCATCCACATTCACAACTTAGCTAACTCACCATGAAAATATTTATCCAGACTCTGAATATTCAACTCTAGCAGTATCATGGTATCCAGATTCTTTGTGCTAGACAAGAATCTGCCTTAATGTTCAAGAATCCTCCCTCACCAGCAAGTGCAGCACCACTGCCAGACTTGGAAAGAGGAGCTGCTGTCCTGGGCTAGTGAAAAAGCCCAGGGATGCACAGACACCTTTAGGGAGCTGCAGATGCCATTTAGGTTCAGGCAGAACAGCCTCCATTCAGAAATGGGCTGAGAAGGGCTCTCAAAAGGGAACTACAGAGACCCTGTCCTGTTATTGCTGAAACAAAACATTTTCCCCGTTTTTCTCACTAAAACCTTCTGTATCAGCATATGCAAAAGCAAAAAACTTGCACTTTATCATTTTTCTCCAGTGAGGTGGAAATGAGCAGTGCAACTTCATCATCCAGTGGTTGCATGAGGCCTGGATGGATGAGCAGTAAAGTAGAAATTCTGCTGTTCCTTATTCTACCTAGAGACACAGGAACTGTGCTGCCATCACATCTGAGAGGGCTGGTCCCCAAAGGTGCACTCTGGCAAGATCACAAACTACTCATCCAGAGGAAAGCATTTCTTAGTCTGGAAGTGTCATTACAGATAAACTGTTCCTAAACTCAAGGGTAAGCAGGTACTCTGAGAGTAATGTGTATTTACCACCTGGCTTATGCATGCAAAATTTGGATCATATTGGGTTTGCTTCCTCTGTTTCTCATCGAATGAAAAATAATTACATAAAAGAATATTTCTCTCTGAGCCTCTCCATAAATTAACAGGAAAAATTCTTGAAGTAATTGAGGTTGGAAGCCATAATTGAATTGAAAACATTTCTACCAATCTGTGATTCTTTATGAGACAAGTGATATTATCTCTTCAATGCTTACTGGATTCAGCACTCTGCCTCTCTAGTGCATTACTACATTCAGAAAAGCAGCTGGTGATAAACAGGCAGCACTTCTTCAGTTTAATAATAAGTGTATAGAACCTAATGATTTTGGCAAGCTTTTAACGTTTTATTACTGGCAATGTGTTTGCAGTGCTCGTGGAACACAGCTATAACAAAGAAAACAAAAGTGTTTGTTGCTCCAAATGTTTACAGAGTGCAGATGCACAAGCTCTTTGCATATCTGATAGAGGTAGGGCATAAATCAACCTCTTCCACTTGCACTCCACAAGGTTTATCTTCAAAACCACAACCTCCTCCACTTACATTCCACAAGGTTTATCTTAAAAGCAAGTAATGAACTGAATATACTGTGGGAAAGATCTTTTCCACCAGAAAAAAAAAAAGTTTTGCCATCACACCAGACTCTCTTTCAAAGATGAGTTCTCCAAGCTAAAGGGAAATAATCAGGAGATCCTGGGAAAATGATGCCAACTGTGCTTTGAGGTTTTACTGGTTTCTCTCAGAGAACTTTGAAGCCTCAGTCCAGCTGAAAGAATTGTGCTGTCCTGTACATGCAGAGCTCAATGCCTCAATGTCCCTCTCAGCACTGCACTTCAGTTCCTTTCCTCGTGCTCATGGTGATTTCTGCCTGAGTTCAGATGCTGAAGACAGCACAGTGACAGGAGGGACAGCTGCTTAAAAGATCAAACTTGCAGTTATTCCTGAAGGTTCACTCTTCTTCTACTACACCATCAATGTGTAATAGAAATATTCCCCAGGAACACAAAGCCACTGCTGGACATTAACAGCTGCACCACACAAAGGTGTAAAGTTACAGAAATTGCCACAGTATTTAAAAGTTTTCTAACACGTATCTAAACTCTTTGAGGTGTGACATGTCCCTGTATTGCCAAGTGACAGGTTTCTAATCATCTGAAACATTCTAAGAGGATAGATTCACCTTAACCAGCACATCACTCCATGGGACTGAGCCCTGCCCTCCAAGAGGCAATGCCCAGAGGGACCCAGGGTAGGCACTGGAGGAGCCAAAGGGCACAGGGCGTGTAACAGCTCCTGGTGTTCACATCCTTTTGATCAACTACAATAATTACTTCTCTTATCTACATTTTCTACACTTTTCTTCAATCTTAGGTCAGCAAAGACAGATACTGCAAAATCCACCTTAAATTCAAACAAAATTTCTGTTAAATATCCTGGTAATAACTCTTTTCAGAAGAAGTAACTGTGTAGAACTTCTCTGTAACTGTGGAGAGAATGGCAGTGGTTTGAAATAATTCTAATAGAGGATATTAAAGAACCATTCAAACATTTAATATTGCATTCATGGCAAAAGAACAGGGAAACAAACTAGTGGTTCAGTTTCTATAGAACTTCTCACATATAAAAAGTATATCATTCTGCTAAAGACAAGCAAAACAAAATATTTTATCAATACCTTTTTCTCCTAAGCAAGTTCAATCATTCACAATTCTGTCATTTTGTGATTTTTTTCACTTTTATTGCATCCTTTTAAAACTGAAATAGAATGAGTATGAAACTTTTCTAGTTCATGATCATGCAGAAAGCATAAAGGAACTTGGGTATGGCTACAGAAACCTTGCAGAACCATGAAAATGTTGAGAGTTTCTATTAATTAAGTTACAAATTATACCAAAAATAATTGCCTTCTGTTATAATGATTCTGTTGCTTCTAGTGGTGTCTTTTCTTTCTCTTGGTTAAGTCACTCTGCTGTTAAGACACAGGGAAGAACAATGATAAAAGGAATAAAAGCACCTCCTTGCTTAAAGGGACACAGGTGACATCAGAAATGGGAGATTTCTGACATCCACACCCTGTCTGATCCTAAGGAGTTTTTTACCACAGCTGGTGGTGGGGGATTTTTTTCAATACAAACTCAACTTTCCTAAGCAGGCACAGGTTCCATAATTAGATAAACATGAGTTTTCATGGATTCCTGTAGGAATTTCTCATGGCAAACAAGCTTAAGTACTAAAATATCTGGTCTTAAATTCTTTTGTCCTGTGCTCATTTAGTCTGGCAAAAGCCCAGCCAGTGCAAGAGAAGTCAGGAAGTGACACAAAGACACCTGAAATAGGCACATTTAACAGTCTCATGAATATTTATGGGAGTGTTTTGCACTATTGACTCTGCTCTTGTTACTAAACATAATCAATTTATGTTAATTAGTAATAGTATACTTTTGGGCTGTGGAAGGTCAAAATATTGTTTTGCTATTATTGCTAATTAATAGTTCTCTGTGGCTGTAAAGAGTAGGTAATTTGATTATATTTTAAATATAAGTTCTGACAAAACACAGGGAGTAAGCTTTCCCATTCTTAGGTCAAATTAGGAAAACAAGATTATGGAAAAATTACCTTGTTGAAAAGCATCCCATATATTTATGCATGCATTTATGGCATGATTTTCCCCTCAATTAACATGTAGGGATAAGAACAAAGCAGCAGGAAAGAAAAAAGTGCCACTTATTAAACCCAGAGTTTTCCAGTATATTTACATAAGGCATAAATATTTTTTTATCCTCAGAATTGGAATTCTGTAACATCAGTGAATACAGATACTTCCTGTTTAAAAGAAACCAAAACCTCAAAGGGAATACAGACTGATTTTTGCCTTCAGTTAGAACATTCCTGCTGAACCCTGGGCCAGGCCATTTCAAAATTAAACACTTTCATTTTTCATTTGATATATGCACTAAGGAAACTGTATTTTGACTAGAGAATTATTTTAACTTCAGTTCAAATTTCATTGCCCATCCTAATATCCCTATAGTCAAATTTTCTCCAGGACATTTCAGAGAGTAAGTGAATATGTAGCGAAAGCTCAGGATTCAAAATTGTTCCTTCACTTATGGTATAAAATGTCTAATAAAATATTATTGCAGACTGAGAACAAAATTGCAGAGGTTCATAACCATGTCTAGCCAACCCATATGTCAATAATGGACAACAAAGGATTCTTCCCAGTGTTTGCCAATCAATGCCCAGCAAAATGATTCAGCAGCCATTTAAAAATAAAAGCTTCTGTTTAAGCCCATGAAAAAGCAGCTTGTTTTGCTCCATTTTTCATCATGCCCCAAAATTACTCAGCTTTACCCATTATTTCTCTTTCAAATACAAGGAGGGAGGGTCTGAGGAAGCAAACAATGTTTGAAAGAGCAGTTAGAATGCCAGAGAGCTGCAAACTTAACTGCAGAACCTTGCCCCTTGTTTTGCCACTCAAAAAAATTAAAATAAAACACTTCTGAGAGATTTTGCAGGTAAATAATTGCCCTGATATCAGTGAATGCTCCCTAATTGAACTGCTGATGTGCTCCAGCACTTTACTGAAGGAAGGCTCTAATTACCATATGCAAAAATGTATAGATTAAACTCCTTAAACATGAATTGTAAGAAAACACACATTTGTGAAAAGCAATTGACATTTTACACCATTAGTTACTTCAAATTAATTTTTAGAAATCTTCCAAGCATTAAATTACGTTATCTAATCATTATCCTTTATTATTTGCATAAATGAATTTTCATTTTCTTGAATACAATTGCTAAGATACTCAAGGTCAGTGATGTGTTTTGTGTTCCCTGATAGAATACTAAATAATTACTGCACAGCCTACAGTGTCTTGGTCTTCAGCAAAAATCTAATGTTCAGAAACACACACAATTATAATTGCTGTTAACCAGAAAGTCCCCAGCTTCCTCCCCTTTTCTTTTGTGCTCATAACTGCACACTGTGAAAGTGGAAATGTGCTTAGGAGCTGATTGCACCAACTGCTTGCAGCTCTCTTGTCCCTTAGGAGGGCAAAAACAATCACCTGCAATATTTAAGTGCAAGTATCGTCTCAACACATTTCTTGTAAACAAAGAGGTTTGCAGGAGTTCAAGACCTGGCTGAGAAACAGGAATAGGACAAAGAGGGGAAAAAAACCAAACCAAACCAGACACTGGAGCTCAACAGACATGTTCTTGCAGCTCTGGGGGCTCTAGGGTGGTTATTTGGCTCCATTTCACTGCAGAAAATGTCAATAATTTTGGCAACCTTGGGCTGAGGATACATGATGGAGAACCATCGCCCACCTCTTTCTGGTTTTGCCTTTAACACCTACAATATTTGAAATAGTTTCCATTCTCTAAAAGGTAGCAAATTCCCCTGAAAAGTTGCTGTGAGGTTTGTATGAGTGTCTCTTGCAGGATTAGGCTTTAAATCTATAAGGAGAAATTGCAGAATAGTTTCCATTTCAGGTGACATGGTCCTGCAAACACTGGACACCCTGCTTAGCTCCCCTTTCCTACAGCACCCACCACATGGAACACCCCTGTTATCCAAGTATTTAAAAGGCACAGGACCTTGGGCTGCAAAGCAATCTAAAACTAAAGTAACAACATTTTCATTTTCTATTCTTTTACCACTGTTCTTTGGTCCTTACAAAATTCTTCTGCTTCACCTTTGATAGTCATGGTCTTTTGTTCCTGTAACCCTGCTGTTATACCTATTTAAATTCACTGAATTTCATGCTAAATGACTACTCTGTAATGCTGCTTTCTTAACAGACATATATTTTACAGAATAAGTTAAACATTAATGATGACCTAATCTTTTAATTCACTTCGAAGTTCAAATTTAGTCTCCAAAATACAGTCATTTCATAGAACACCTACAAGTTCTGCATATCAACCACCAATATAAAGTGGGAATTATTTGAAAATATACATTTTCCCCAGTGTAATTTTCAAATTACATTAGCACATTTTTTTTCTACTACCCAAGAAGAAATAGCAGTATTGCAGATATACTTTCAGAAAAGAGGAAATGTAATCTAATGACTGTATTACTTCAGACCTCATTCATCAGCATTTCTGGCTATCAGCATTGAGATTATTACCTTGGCATTTTTTTGGCCAAGGACAAGAGTGCCAATTCTAAGTCCTTTGACAGGCAGTGTCTGAAAAATAGAAAGCAATAATATCTCCTGGTAGATTTGCTGATAAAATATCTGACATAATTACATTTTTAACTGGGGGGAATCAAAATGTCTGGCATTCTAGGTCGGGATGATAGAATTTCACAAATAAGAGGAGAAGTAAAAATTTCCATCTTAAATCTGCCATAGATGATTAAATTCCACGTAAATCTCACAAAGACATGAGAGCTGTGACTTTTTTCACCAAGGTGACCAGATCCTGAGCAGCTGCATCCCACAGCAAAGCAGGGGATTGCAGCACCAGGGGGATTTCCTGAGCTGGGGAAAGACAGAGGAGAACTGGGATCCACTCAGAGCCAGCAGATCCTACAGCCCATGGCCAACAGCATACACAAGGGAGGGGCCTTGCTGGGAGAAATGGGCTGAAAGCAGGAGGTTGCTGAGGATTTTAAAGTGCACAAGTGATTTGCAGCTGGGGATCACCCTTAATAAATATTAGAGCAGTGATCCATGAATATGGACCAGTCTCAATGGTGCCTTTGTATCCACTCTGCTCCTCTGCCCAGGCATTCCTTCAGCGGTTAGTGAGATAAAGGAAAGAAATTACCAACATGCCAAGGATGTTTTATCTCTAAACTTCACAACAAAATTCCATTCTACAGCTATTTCCACTTAGAAATACGTGGGTAGAGGACAGCATGGTGTTTTTGGTAAACAAGGTTAGCTATGGGAAATATGACTGTGCCTTGTCATTGCCTGTGGCTTCCAGCTTTTGTTGATCATGAGCTGCAATCACTGAAAGATTGCTGTGATCCATCCATACCAGAAGGATGCTCTTAGCTCCTGCTTCAGTCAGCTAACCTCTGGCTGCAGCAGCTTTGAGCCAGGACTTGGACATCAATGACACTGAGAGGGCCTGAGCTTTCTCTTTTTATGCACATGTACATTAAAATGTCAATATTGTAAACAAACTGCTCATTAAAAACCCAGGCACACCCACCACAGTAAGGTCATTACAAAGGAGCAGTCAAATATATTGACCTCATATCTGAGCTCTCCAATATCCAACTTACAAAGTATGAACTTGGGAACAGAAATATTCATAGGACCACGGGACAGTTTGATCTGCATGGGTCAGGAGGAGGCTGCTCAGGGTTTGCATACTCATGAGTCTTCCTCCTCTGTGCATGTGGAATGTTTGACTTTGCCTCTGCAAGATCACAGCCTAAAATAACTTCTGGCAAGGCTGTTCTTGCTCCAAGACCCAGAGCTGGGGCTCAGCAGACAGAGGTGCTGAGCAGCAGGGGCTGTGCAAAGGCACTGTGAACAATCTGTGAACATGCTCTGCTGTCAGCCTCTCCTGTAAACACAAATGCCTTCTCATCCCTGCAAGCTTCAACATTCCACAGCTTATTGGTCATAAAACTTCCTTTGGGTAGGTAATTTGTGCCCTACCAATACAGAAAAAGAATAGGACAACTTTTATAAATAAGCAGATGTTGTTCATTTTTATTTCTCTCCTGCCAAGAACTGATTTACTGTAAATTCCCTCCATCTGGCAGGAAGCTAATCTGAATATGAATCAATCTATTCAAAAATAACTTCAAAAATTTCATGTATTCATTACAGGGCTTTTCCTGCACAATACCCTGTTCCAGTCATTCTACTCAGACAAGCAAGACTTTCAAAGCAAATCAAGACAAAATACTTTCAGAGAATTTTTCATCTTGAATTTTTTATTAATTCTATTGCTATAGTATGAACCAATTTTGATTTTTCTGCTGTCCATAAATAAATATTTTCAAGGAAGTAGAGTACTCAAAAAAAATTGGGGCAGGAGGGAAGTAATAACTGTCTATATTCAGTGCATTTAAAAATAATGTGCAATAAGATTGTCTTAAAATCTAATTTTAAACATTAATTTTACAGTCTGGCCCTTATTTTTCAAATGCTCTCTTCCATCACTGAAAGAGGTGAGTAAATATATATATACCATTTCTTTAACAAGAGCGGTTCAGGAATAGCAGCCAACAACAAAATAATGCTATAACTGAGGTTTAGCTGCCAACTCTGTATAAGTTACACTTGTACAAAGTCAGCAGAAAAAAACTTGTCTACAGAACCCAAGAATGATGAATAGATGCCTGTCTAATGAGGAAATAGAGAAGTGAGCTAGCAAAACACCCTCCCCTTATTATCTGTAAAAGTACTATATCTTTTTTCCAGCCAGTAACTGCAGTTAATTAGAGAAACAAGAATGTTTCTTGTTGGGAAGAACTTCAAATCAGGGTAAAATACTTATACATAGGGAAGCACTTAAATACATATATGTTATAGATATGTGCTCAATATTCACTTAAGATTTAATTCCACTTATATTCATATTGAGGCTTTTAGCCTCCCATTCAGAAAAATGCTAAAGGTGCCATCCATTCTGAATTGGGAAAAGCACGTGTTCAAATTTTAATAGTTTAACTTCTTCCACTTAAATATGAGCAGCTGCTTAAGCACAATGAAGTACTAAGGCTAAAGCAATCAGCATCAAATTCTGAGCTCGGGGGGAATAATGGAGAATAGAGAAGAATTGTATTCCTGAGGACTGAGAAGTGCATCCCATTCTAAACAGAAAGAGCAATATAAAAGAAAAAAAAAGGACTTAGAGGCAAGAAGAGCTGCAGAACCTAAATGGGCACCAGAAAGGAAATGCCGATGAAATGAGCAGCGCTCCGAGATAGCTCTGGCATTGTGTGGGAGGAATCTGCTCCCAGCAGGAATAAAGAGACAGCAGAACAAGAGTGGATTCAGGGCAGGATGGGAGCATGGCAGGTGACTGCCCTGCCACCATCCCAGGCAGAGACAGGAGCTCCCATCCCAGGGCTGGGCAGAAAGCAGCACAGCTGCACCGCCCAGCGTGGGGAGCACAGGGAGCAGGGACAAGGGGATCACAGAACTGCAAAGCATCACACAAAGTTTTTACAGATTTAAAGTTTGGAAATAAATTATTCAGAGGACTCAGAAAAGACAGGGGTGAAAAGAATTAGATATAGAAAATAACCTCCCTGCTCTGCACCCCAGAGCTGCAGCAGTGGGAACTGGGATGGGTTTGTACCTGCTCCTGAAGAAATCCCACAAGCAGCTGAGAGATCCTCCAGGTAATTAGGATGCCCCTGCTTTGAAAGGCACTTGAATTTTGTCTGCTCTAAGGACAGCAGTGGAGCAAAATATTTTGCTCAGCTGGTTTTTGGCTCCAACTCAAAAAACGTCATTTTCACAGAGTTCAGAGAATATTTACTTAGTGCATCAAAAAAGCAAAAGAAAAAAGACCAGCGTGCTCAGAAGACATAAACCATTGAGTTTATAAAATCCATCCTGTGACAATCCCTCCATGAGTTTTGTTTCTCACAAGCATTTTGTGACATGTCTCAAAGGGCTCTACATTCATTTCTCCCAGACCACAGTTTATCATCCTCAGCCTGCAGAGAGGCATTTCCACCCTGTAACAATCTCCCACTACCCAGGAGATGCAGCAGGGCAGGGAGGTGAAGCCACACAGCTCAACTCTGGCAGCTGTCAGCATAACCAGCCCTGAACGGGGCTTCCAAGTTTGTGCTGGAATTTCCAGGCTAATGATTGGATTAAATATAGGAATATTTGCATTTTCTTTTTGTACAGGACAGTTGGCACCCTGAACTGCTCCTGATATCTGTGAGAAACATTTGTACTTTCTCACTCCACAGTTTCATCAGCTATGCACCTCATCCCTGATTCACCTGTAGTTTTCAAATATTTTGTTCATTAAAGTCTAAGAAAAGCATGCTTGCAGAATCTAAAACAAAAAACCCACCCATAAAAAGTGGCAAAATGGAATGCCCTCTCTCATAAGTACCTGTATGCAGCAAAATAAGTACACTACAAAATCTCTGATGAAATGTATAATGGAGATATTTTCATTTAATTATTTCTTTAGTGTAATATAGGGTTTATTACAAGTACTTTACTGCATCTCACTAGGGGTTTTATGTGTGCAAAATGGACTAATTACTTATTAGCTTTTTGTGTAATTGAAGACATTATATAACTTTAGAGGAAAATTCCGGGATAAATGAATCTAAATTGCAAACCATATCATTAAATAAGCTCCTTAAAACACAGCATAAATTCTGATTGTTCAAATGAGAGCACTGTATAAAAGTCATGACCTTAACAGCCAGATAGGGTGTTCCTTTCATCATTTCATTTGCCTTACATGAGACTCCAAAAAAAATTATATCTACTTGGTTTATAATGAGAGTAGGCTAGATTAGGCAGTATTTTTTACTAAAAAAATAAAAATAAGAGAAGTGTGAACAGAAAACAACTATTGTAGCATTGTCTAGTTACACTAAGTTTCCAGAAGGAAAATACAAACTATATTTTAATATAAACTTTATAGCAAAAGGATATTGTTCTGTTTTATAAATCATAATAGTAATTTGGTAAAGTAATCCTAGTGCAAATCCCTAAAATTTGAAGTTGAAGAACAATTTTCCTTGTAAAATAGGACAAGTACATCCAATCTGCTCATATACTTACCCAATTTAAAGACTGCTCTAGTCAGTTAAAAATAATATCAGAATTTGAAACATCTAGATGCAGCTGTGGCCACACTGAACTACAAACATCATGAAGCAGATGTGGGTTATTTATTCTGGAATGCAATTCAGCACAGTTCTACTTATGTGGTGTGGCCCCATATGGCACCATTGTTTTCCCTGTACGTTTCCTCTGCATTTGCAAGCAGACAGCCAAGCTCTCTTATCCTTGCTCTTCTCTTAGTCCTTGAACACCTTCAGTTTCCCCAGTTGCCCTGCAAGACCTCTGAATCCCTGCCAACAACTTATGAAACAGTGAAATGCTAAAGCCTTGCTGATTTTGATTAAGTTCCTCGCTAGCAAGAGGAGCACAGACGTGGTAACCGCACTCAAATGTGCCATGTTTGAAAAACACCCATCACTCCAGGGCAACTCCTCTTCCCAAAACAACTGGAAAAGAGTTTGGCTGTGATAGTCAGCACCTTCAGAAAGCAACCACAGCAAATACCAGGATTTGGTAGAAGCAGCTTTGCTTCTATTCCAGGGGCTGCTGTGTAACCTGAATTTACACTTCCTACTCCATCCAAGATCCCTCATCCCCTTCAGCTGGCAGAGCTGTTGATGTTATCAGAGGCTCTCAAATTGTAACTCTTCTACAAGATACAAGCTACAATGTCAAGATAAGCATTTTTTGGTTTTTAGAACATTCACACAAATTAAAAATAAAACCATCGAAAAGATTGTAAAATAGGGGCTTTAATTAGTGCTCCAAAATTTTCCTTCCAGGCAGCAAATTAATCCAGCTCTTGCAGCAGCTCACATATCAATTGCCCTGTTGCTTTGCAGAACAGGAAAACTTGCACAACTTACACCTCCAGACACATCAGAGGGTAACACTTTGAATCCAAAGAAATTTTATGGTGTTTAACAGGTCATTCCTTCCTATTTAAATCAAGTATTTCCTGGTCATTCCTCCCTCATCATTCCACAGGAGGCACACACATCCCTTACACATTTTACATTTACTGAATGGTGCTGAAGAATCCAAGTTCTGTTTCACTACCAGCCCTCAGGAAGTTAATTTAAGGTGAGATATGCAAGGGGTAGAGTGCTGAACAAGAAGGGAATGAGAGGCAAAGCACATTACAGGAGCAGGTTGTTACACAGACCAACTGTGCATACAATTGAATTATCAGCATTTTTAAAGACAAATTTAAACTAGGAACTTGTTGAAGCAATAAAATAAAAGCCCTAAGATCTGGTACTGTATAATCAATTTCAAAATGTTTAATCCCCTCCATTATTAATGTTAATTGCACAGTTCTGTGTGCTCTGGAAGAATCACTGTCCTTCAGAGCGGGGCTTCAGACAATGCAATTGATTCTCCTTCCCCAGGAAATCATTTCTGTATTCCTGACAATGCACTATAGGAGCACCACATTTTTTTCTGCCTCTCAGTCTCCATAACTAACTCTTCACCCAGCCCACTAAAATACAGGGCAGGAATTTGGGTCTCATCAATACCTAAGTAATAGATGAAGCTGATTTTGAGTAATACTTTTCTGAGCATCTCAACAATCAGGAACTTAAGTTTGCATCCAGGAAGAGATTCACAAGTCCAGAAGCCTTTTCTGAAGCACTCCCTTATAAGTTCTGTGAGCAAGAAATTGTCTAAAGCTCTGGAGAAAAGTCTTTCCCCAAGGCAGGACTGAAGTGGCACAGGAAGGAGATCACACAGAATGGGGACGTGTGACAGAAGGAAAACAGGATGCCACAACCTTTTCTTCCTTAGCAATAGGAGCTAGGGGAAAACACAAAGAGGTTTTACTCTAAGAATACAGCATAAATTCTGATTGTTCAAATGAAAGCACTGTATAAAAGTCATGACCTTAACAGCCAGATAGGGTGTTCCTTTCATCATTTCATTTGCCTTACATGAGACTGAAAAAAAAATTTATATCTACTTGGATTATAATGAGAGTAGGCTAGATTACACAGCATTTTTCACTAAAAAATAAAAATATGACAAGTGTGAACAGAAACCAACTAATTTAGTGTTGTCCAGTTACACTAAGTTTCCAGAAGGAAAATACAAAATATATTTTAATAGAAACTTTAATGCCAAAAGGATATTGTTATGTTTTATAAATTATAACAGTAATTTGGCAAAGTAATCCTAATATATATACCGAAAATTTAGGGCTATTTCAGCTATCCTCCAATAGCTGGAACTATGGTTTGCCTATGTAGCAGCATGAGTAGCAAGAGCTACTGTGATAAATCTATCAAATTTCTGATAGCTTTGCAAACAGACCTGTCATGCAAACATAACAGGCTTGCTTCAGCTTCATTATAAGTTCACCTTTCAATGAGACTGGAATTCTAGTGAAACAGGCAGATGTATCTAGATTAGGAAAGTTAAAGATCAGGTTATTTAAGTACTTGTAGTCTTAATTTTCAATTTCATTAGCTAAGCAGGTCTTTTTATGAAAACATTAAAAATAATGCTGCATCACCAAAGGAATGCAACAAATTGGCCTTTTATTTGGAAAAATGGACAATTTTATGGTTAGAGAGATTATAAACATTGTTTATCCCCTTGCAGAACTGCTATTGAAAGGCCTAAAGGAACATTTTACATAATTGAGGGGAAAAAAAAAAAAAAAAGCAAAGTGAAAATTGGATGCACATGGAAAAATGAAAGAACCAAAATAAAAAGCACTTCTTATAGATGAAGACAAGCAAAGAAAAGCTTTCCATTTCAGTAATCTTCTATGTTATTTTCACTAACGTTTGGTAAGCATATATCAGACCCAAGTCTGATGTTCCTATTATCAGTATAATAAGTGACAAAATTTAGGAGGAAATGCTCTCTTACAGTGCCCAGAAACTACCAGTGGTGTGATTTCTCTCCAGTTGTTTGGTACCTGTTCTGTCTGGCTTTACAGAGGAGAACTCAATGCATGTATAATGACACATTACCCATCAGAGCACCTCACAGCTACACTTCACCAGAGCTGTAGTGCCACTGCTCCAATTAAAAATAAGTGGAATATCTCACAATTAGACAGTGTTTTCTTTGCAATCATGCCAAACTTGCTTTGCAATGCATTTAAACAGACTGCATTGCAGTTGCTCTTGAAAATACAAATGCTTCCAAATACAAACTATCACTGAAAAACATACAAACAGAGAAAAATATCATAGAAATAAAGACAAGGTTCAAAACCTAACAAAAAACCCAAGAACTTCTCTTGCAAATACATGAGGAGGCAGAAAGTACAAGCATTTTTACATACAAGCAGGATAACTTTACCTCATACTGACCTTAAAAGATAAAAGCAGACCAGTAAAAGTGTAAGGGGAAAAACATTAATTTAATTAAATTCAGCCTTCATGAAAGGTGACTGAATTTAACCAAAGTCATGGAGAGCACACCATGAGCATTCTTTATCCAAAATTATCTTTTCTTTCCTCACATCCATCTATAATATAGATTAAATCCTGGTAGGATTAAAATACCTCTCAGGCCTAAAGAACCCAATGTCATCTCAAGTAATTTCCCTAACATGGGACAGTTTCAGAATCCTCTCCTTCCACAGCATCCTGGCTGTGTTTCTAAAGTGCCACCCTTTCCTCAGAGAGGTCTGTGGGGGCTCATTAACCCTTGCAGACAGTGTGAACCACTCACATTCAGAAAACTCAAAATGTATTTTCTGTGTGTCTGCCTGTCATTTCTTCTATGCACTTGATGTGTGTATTATTCCTATTATGATGTTAATCCACCAGCATAGAGCCCAAGTGAAATCTTGAACAGAATTCAAACAAAAAAAAAAAAAACAGCATTATTTCCCAAATAATACAGTTTTACAGCTCCAGGATTGCTCATACTTGTAAGAATGTCTGTTTTAGGGGGGGTGGAAATGAACAGAAAATGAGTACTGAAATCCACAATTATTCACTATACACACAGATTTTATTAGGAAATATGATTCTCTCATAAGCCTAGCACAGGAAGAGGGTTCACTGATCAGATCCTTAAGTCTTCCAAATGAAGTAGTGTCCAAGAGCATGTTTCAGCATGTCTGAAACATGGGTTGGAATAAAAAAATGCATTATTTTCAGGGCTACATTGAAACAGAATATCTAATGCTGAGTTTAGAGAGAAACTGCAGGCAGAAATCTCAAAGGAGAACGAAGAAAATGACTGGACTGTGGAAGTGCAAAACTAATAATATTGAGCAACTTTACATACGGCTAGAGTTAGCTGAAGATTTATTTTAAATTGTGTGGTTGTCTTATTTCTCATGTGAGGCAGAATTATGAGCACCTTATTGTTTTGCTACATAAACCATCTCTGCAGCTTTAATATTCAACGCTGAAATGCAGCATCAGCTAAGTGCTCCCTGGAGATAAAGAAACATATTTCTGTCCCTTTCCCACCAGAGAAAGGACAGAACACACAGATAAATTGAATCATTGATAGGATCAGAGGAGGCTGTGACTCCTCACCAGGTAAAGGCTTTCAGGAGAAAGACACAAGCTCAGAGATCATGGGGTGAGCCAGGAAGCACCAGTGTCTCAACACTCTGTACACCAGCAGCCCTGGAACCACTGCACATGGGCATGAAGTGCCCAAGAGAGGCTGTAAGCTGTTAAAAGCCATGAAATTACATCTGCTAAAAGAAGGAGGCTGCTGCTCATCCTTTGTTCCACGCAGGTCCCACAGTGAGGGGACATGGCCCAGGTGTGCTCAGAGCAGCAGGCAAACCTGTTCCTCACAGGGAGGAAAATCTGCTCTGCTCTCCCTGTGCCAGGCACACTGTGTTTAGTGCCAGACTCTGCTGGCAGGAGAGGAACAGATATTCTGGTAGCATGGCAGGAACATAGAGCTCTGCCCATAGCACAGAAAATTGAGTAGCTTTGTAGGAAAGACACTGTTACATAGCAAATACCAGAGACGTGCTCCATGCAGACAGCTGGCATTGTTAATTCATAGCCTTTTATGAGCTCTAGAAACACAGGGTAGCAGGGTGAATTCAGCAGTGAAATGGCTGCCATCCAGGTAATTTTCATGCCCACAATTCCATACAAACTCTTGTGCTTTGGCCACCTCTTTCTTTTTTAATCATTTTGATGTCATCCCTTCTAGAGCACCATGTTCCACACCAGCTCAGGTTTGTTCCCTTGCCTAATGAGGGCAGTCAAGATGCAGGGATCTCTCTGCACAGACCATGTTATGGATATTTCTGACTGTGTGAGGGTGCACCACACTGGGACAGCTCAGCTAACCCCACCATAGCCTCATTCCAGAGCTGGAGGCACAACCACCCTGGGGTAGCACACTGGGTGTGCTGGATGCACTGCACTGCTGCCAGGACCTGAGCCAGCCCCTCTGCATGAACCTGGACATGGCAAACATCCCTGGGCTATTTTAGGGATGATTCTGAGCAGGCACACAGCATAGAAATCCCCAAACTGATGGTGTGCCTGTCACCATCAAAAAGCTATGCTAAATCTTGGTGCTCTCTCCTACCAGGGTTACCATAGGTGAGTTCTGGGGCTGAAAAAACACCACAAAGTCAGATAAATTCTCAGATAAAGTGGTAAATTCTGGCTAGCTGTTGTCATCTTATTGCAAAAGTCCCATACCTTCTTGGTGATTTCTCATGGGCAGCTCCTCACAGCACTGACTCCTTCACAGCACAACCAACAAACCCCAGCTCTCTCCTCCACCACCCAACCCACCCTTTTGCAGCACTCATGCTCATTGGACCCAGCTGTGCCCTGTTAAGGGCAGGCCTGTTCCCAATCTTTGGGGATTAGCACAGCTGCAGCTCCTCAGGGGTCAGATTGCCTTCTGCACTGTTCTCTTACATTCTATCCCTCCACAGCTAGCCAGGTATGGTGAGTATACAATGTGTAACTAAATGTATAAAACTTCATGAACCTGGAAGTCACCCTGATTTCAGACCTATTTTACTGAAATAAATTCTGGTTGTTGCAACACTTCTACACACAGAATAACCGAACAGTGTTTTTCCTTAAAGCCAGCACATAAAAGACTTGCAGATAAAAATCAAGATTTTTTTTTTCATTTTTGCATAGATCCTTGCTCATTTTAAAAGTGAATATCTTGTATCAAAAGATACTGCATGAATTAAGACTTTCCACGTATTCACCATTCCTTTGCAAAGTTTACAAAAAGCAGTTTGCTGCAGCCCACCCTTTGGTGCTTTGTGTACTTGCTTTATGACCTTGGGCTGCACAGTTGTTTTACATGAGCACCACTTTAATATTTTTCTCAGCTAGTGCTGTTCCTTGTATTTTTGCTGTAGGCTGCTTTTATGGATGGGGTTGGGGACAAATACAGTGATAGGTGAAATGATTTTCCACATTGACTTCACCATGGAAAGGATTATCTGTAGCAATTAATTTTTTCTTCCAATAACACATGGATGTCCCAACGAGACAGGAAAAGTAGGTCGACTCATTATCCCAGCTGCACTGACTCAGCAGCCCTCCAACCATTTTCCTAGAACTAAACCAGGCAGTGCACAGAGAAACACATACAAATTAGGGTAGAAATATCAACATTGCATAGGTCAGCAAAACCATACGGTGTTTAGATTAAAGACGTGCAGATTCAGGAATACTGGGATCTTCAAGCTGCATGTAAAAACTCTGAGCGCAGCTTTGAAGTCCTCGCTTCCCTTTCTGCATCCTGAGCTCAGAGTCCATGAGCAGTTCTGTACTGACAGCTCTGGGAACCAAAGGATTCCAGCTGCAGGCAGTGGCAGCTAGAGCTTCCCTGTGCTGCTCCTGCCAGCCCTGTCTGGGTTGGGAATACCACCTGTCTGCATCACAGGGTATTTCAGTCTCCCTCATTAACCCACCAGCTCCTCAGCTGAGGCTGACAACAGAATGCTGCAGGGGAGGCCTTTGAGGTAACACACAGTGGCAAATGTAATCATTCAAATTGCCTTCAGCTGGATTTCACACCAGATGTGAAAAATGGCCCAATGGAAAGCACTAAAGAGCAATGAAATTTGAAACCCCTAGAAACCCTTCTCTTATTTTCTTGATGACTCTCTAAATTATTTTCTATGGAGAGATATACTGCCTCTTAAATTCCTCAATTTAAAACCAATTTTATGGTGGGGCTATTGCTACTCACAATGTGAAAGGAAAGCTGGTACAGAGCCATAGAATCCTTAGGGTTGGAAAAGGCCTCTCTGACAGCCCAGTCCAACCAAAAGCCCAGCAGCACCGTGGTCACCATTAAACCACATCCCCCACTGCCACATCCATACAGCTTTTGAGCATTTCCAGCCCCACTGATTCCACCACTGCCCTGGGCAGCTTGCTCCACCACTGACCATCTTTTCAGAGAAGAAATTTTTCTTAACTTCCAACCTAAACCTCCCCTTGTAAGTGTGTCCAGGAGCCACACCAGCACTTGTTGAGCTGTGAAAGAGGCCACCCCACACTCAGCCACTCCAAGGTTCCTTACCAGCTCAAGTTCTGGCTTCTCACAGCAGAGTCTCAGCCAACCAGATCCTTAAAATTATTTACTCTTGGTAAAATAATAAAGTAACAGCTCAAGCTGGTACTTCTAAGGAGGGATCCTGTTGTCATTATATTGCAAGGGTTCTATTGCCATTACACTGCAAGGGTTCCATATTGCTAGTGTTGTACCTCCTTGATGTTTCTTGTAGGCAGCTCCTCCAGGCACTGACTCTTCCTTGTCCTCCCAGTAACCAACTGACTCCAGGTTAGTTATTATTCTGCAACTCTAAAATCCTCTTTACTGTTTTGTAGCACTCTAAGTTGTAGAAACACAAGAAAATTCCCTGTATTCCCTCGAGTTCCTTCATTTTTCCTGTTTTCTATCAAATAGAAAACAAGATCTTCAACCTTCCTAAAAGGTAAAAATGTGGTTCTGGAAGGAATTCAAGTTTTGAATTTGAACCATTGTGACATGGTTACAAAGCTCTAGCATCAGGTGTGTTGGAGCACTGGGACAGATTTTGGAAAACATCTGACCCAGTTCTTAATGTTGAACTCTGAGTTACCTAAACTTTCCAAAGGAGCTCAGAGCATCAGTACCTAAATTCTTAAATTCCTCTGGAAGTCACACCTGAATCCCCAGAGGAATCTAATAATGTGTTGTATAGGCTAGCAAATAACAGGAAAAGTAGCTACTGGGATGGAAGGTTTAATATGGTGTCTCTGAATTGTGGAGGTGCTCCACTCTTTGCTCTGAAATTCCAGATGCAATTTCACTGTCTCAAATAAAAAAGAATGAGAAGCTGTAACTTTTCATTACTACATAAGCACATCATCCCTCAGAGCTATTAAAAAAGACATTCTACCACTTTTAATTTCCATTTGTTACTGTTTTACTTCTCCAGCTCGGTATCTTTTAAGTACAGTGACTCACATTGGGTTTTCAGTGTTGATGAGCACAGTACTGTAAAACTGTTTTGAAGACCAAGGAGCAGTTTTTCTTGTACAAATATCATTAACCACTGAATGCAAGAGATAAAAAAGCTGTTATTAAAAGAGCTAAAGTGCAACAAACTAGCCCAGTGAGGGTTTCAGTGTGGTTTCAGTCAGCAAGACCAGGACATAACATCCAGTAACCATATTGCTGATCTGAACAGTGCATGATGACTTTTCAATCACACAGAACTTCTGATTTTCTTTGTCACCTCTTTTTCAAGAGAAAATATTCGAGTGGATAAACTGAGGAAAGCACTGATACCAGAAGCTCCAGTACAGTTTTTTCTTCCCTTTGATGCACATTGCCTGGCCCACAGCTGCTGCTGATGTGTAGTCACACCCAGCAATGTGGGTGACATCTGCTGAGCACACAGCATCACACTGGGCATGCCAAGCAGCTGCTCCCACTTTGTGGCTCCCAAGGAAAAAGGGCAGAGGCAAGGAAGCAGCTTAGAGGGTTTTCAGTAGGTAAGAACTGACTCACCCTAAGTGGCATAAAACCTCATAATCATCCCTGCATCTTTGAATCAGGCTGTCAGGGAAAGAGAGGCATCCTACACCTCCTGGCACCAGCAGAATCCAGAAGAAATTGAACAAAGCAACTCAGGATTTTCTGAGTTTCTGCAGAGAAACAGCAACTCACAAAGGTTTGAACTATGAGCATTCATTGCAACTGAGAAAAAGAGCAGGGTCACAGCAGCTGGGGTTCCCTGGGGTTGAAGTCTGCCAGACCCTGAGATGCGGCTTACAGGAACAAACTGGGAGGAGGGCTTGATCAGCTGGTGACCTTGAGCAGCTGCAGCCACAGGCTGACAGCAATCTCATGCTGAAACAAAGACAAATGCACTGTCCTATGCTGAGGATGGAAAATCCATCAGAACAGGCTGGGGGGCAAACAGCTGTTGAGCAATTATGTAAAATCACAGAAGGTTTGGGGATGGAAGGAACAGCCTCCACATGTGGCTTAACCCCCTACCATGGGCAAGGACACCTTCCACTAGACCAGGCTGTCCAAAGCCTCATTCAGCCTGGTCTTGAGCACAGGAATGGGGAGTCCACAACCCTCCTGGGCAACATTTCCAGTGCCTCACCACCCTTAGAGGAAAAAATTTTGTCCTAATACCTAATCTAAATCCTCTTTTCTTAAGCTTAATGCTATCCCTCCTTGTCCTTGTCAAAAGTCCAGCTCTGCTGTGGCCCCTTTAGGTACTGGAAGGTGCTCTAAGGTGTCCCCAGAGCCTTCTCCTCTCCCCCCTGACCCTCAGCCTGCCTTCACCACAGAGGTGCTTCAGCCCATCTGAGTGGCTCCTCTGGGCTCAGGTTCATTTCCTGTATTGGATGCCCCAGACTTGGACATTTATAAACTTAAAGGGCTCTAAAAAGTGATACATGATAGCTAAGAGCTGAACATCCATAAGATTCCACAAATAAACAGATTTTAAGTGAAGCAAAACCGAACTTTTGAAGGGTCAAATTGTGGTACGCTCATTGGTTTTAGCTACAGAAAATGGTTTGGCTTCAAACTTTCTGCTTAGAAAGCTGCTTCTGTAAAAATGGCAGAGGAAAAAACCAATCAGTTCATACATTATAGATGGCCTGTCTGAGCAGTGGTTGCACTACAAAGTAGGTTTGTTGCCTAGGAAAATTGTAAACCCACAAAGTATTTAGGAAAATTAAAGACTCTCTCTCTCTCTCTTTTTATGCTAGGGAAAATTAGGGCCAGCATCACAAAGTGCTGTGACGTTATCAGGTGCTATTCGTGAAAATTCCCCACATCAAAAGAGAATTCCATGCTAAGTTTCAAGCAAATTTCAGGCATGCTTTAGCTAAGCACTCAGCCCACACAAGCTCACCTTCTTACAGGTTTTTATAAAAGCTCATGGGAATTTCAGGAATAATCTTTAGGGGGTTCTTTATCATTTCTCCTCTAGAGATATGTCAGGATTAAAGCATGTTCAAAGTTGGGTTTTATATGCCACTATACAAGGCATCTGCAATTTTGAACTTTGGGAAAATCATCCTTAAAAACAACCACATAGAAACAAATACTTGATTTTCTTTATCAGTATCATACTTTAGTAGTTTGTGATACAGAGCTATTCAGCTGCCATCAGTGCTGGCTGTTAGGTAGAGAAAAGAAAAACACTTGTGCTTCCTATTCTACTTTTGCAGGAAATCTAGTAAATAAAATTAATTTCCACATACTACCTGGACTTGGTTTTTCTTGTAATATGATTAACCATGTATTAAGACCAACACAAAATTTCCACGTTATTTATAGATTGACTCTATTTCCAGTAAAAAAGGGGATGGAAGAAGTGCAGGATTAGATTGGCACATTTGGCAGGCCCCCATTCCTGCTAAGAGCCAGGTGCTCCAAAGGAAATTGCACGAGGTGCTGCTGTGGCAGACAGAGGGCAAAGCTGCAGGTCAGGGCTGAGATGAATGTGAGCAATGCTGGGGTGTAAAATCAACCAGCTTCTGTCCCAGCCAGCACTCCCCCAGCTTGTCTGTACTGTGTATGCACTGGGATTGTAGATGTTGACCTGAATTACAGCAAAAACACAAAAAAAAAGTATTTTCCTGTATTCTTTATGTGTGTTATATGTATTTATTACATCTGAGTGTGTAGTTGTGCTGGGGGGTTGAAAAAAACATTAAAAACCCTTTTCAGTGTCAAATGAAGTAGAAAAGAAAGTGATAATAAAATGAAAGTAAGAAAAGAACACTCCTATAGTCTGGAGGAGGGTTGATGTTTTGCTTTCCTTTTCTTTGTGTTCTAATTACATCCTTCTCTGCTCTTAACATTGGTTAGCTCTACTGGTTTTTTGATAATTTAACTATTTGTAGAAGCCTAAAAAACATACATCAAAATATCTTCTTCCTGAATTTAGTACTTCCCCAAAAATAAAAGCTAACATTTTGATTTTGAAAGATTCCTAACATTTTTAAAAATAAGGCTACAGCTGTGGCCAATTCACAAAAGCCACAAAGATGCCAAGTTTATGACTACACTTTAAAAAATGGAAATATTTTCTCAAGAGCAGAACCTATCAGCTGAAGCAGCTATTTCAAATGCCAGTGGTGTACAAAGATTTATAATAAATATTAAGTCCCTGAAACAGAAGTTTATGGTGGAGGAGATGAAGAAACTCAGATTATTTTGTGACTGGTGAGAAAAATAAGAGTGAAAATAAACATTCAGAAGTCTTAAAGCAGTTGGAATGTGTGGTCATTTTGGGGTCCTCTGTCATGGGGAGGAAAGATGGATCTGACTCCATGTTCTTAGAAGGCTAATTTATTATTTTATGATATTATATTAAAAAATGCTGAACTAAACTATACTAAAGAATAGAGAAAGGGTACAGACAGAAAGCTACAAAGAATGAAAATGAAATCTCCTGACTCTCTCCAGAGCCCCAACACAGCCTGGCCATGATTGGCCATTAAGTAGAAACAATTCACATGTTGGACAAACAATCTCCAACCACATTCCAAAGCAGCAAAACACAGCAGAAGCAAATGAGATGATATTGTTTTCCTTTTTCTCTGAGGCTTCTCAGCTTCCCAGGAGAGAAATCCTGGGCAAAGAGGATTTTCCAGAAAATATGATGGTGACAGCAGTGCCTTGTGTGAGCCAAGAACCCCAAAGAGAACAGCACAACCAGCAGAGTGATTCCTTCTCCTTGGCCCCACCACGCTGAATATGGGAGTAAATTAGTTAATTAGTGATGCAATCAGCTCCCAGGCAAGCAGACAAAAAGCCCAGCTCTCTGCAGTGTCTGTAGTGACCCTGTCCTTGGGATTTGCTAGGAGAGGAAGTTCCCCTCTGTGAATTGTAAAGGATCAGCTCCACCTCTCTGAAGTTGTGCAGCACTGTAAAATTGCAGGAGATTTCATGGCTAGTCCCTCCCATTGATATGCCAGTCCTGCTGTGCCTTTCAGAAGTTTTATGTATCCTATTAACCAAGTCTTAGATGTTATTTATAAGGGATATGTGAGTATGAAATATTCATTTTTAACCTGAAAACATTTAAAATATGCAAGCATATATTCAATTTAGAATTTCAATTTTATGCTGATTTGCATAATT
Source organism: Passerina amoena (assembly GCA_013401095.1). NCBI lineage: Eukaryota > Metazoa > Chordata > Aves > Passeriformes > Cardinalidae > Passerina > Passerina amoena. The sequence continues at coordinate 1,899,497 of WBNP01005432.1, forward strand.
CATTGAAAGGGAAAGCTTAGTTTATTACAAAGCTTCAGGATAAATTTCTTGCCTCAGGGTTGCTAAGCATATCCAGAGCAGGTATATGACCATTCAGAGCATGAAGTGAATGCTTGAGGTTATTTAATTGAAACTAAAGGACTAAATGCTGTCTTCTGGCATCCTTCACTATTTAGACCTGTGTCTTACCTGGCATTGCAAAGCACTCATGTAAATTTCTTTACCTCTTCTCATGTTTAAAAACTGTTCATATAAATTTCAAATCTCAGTAATCCTAAATACCATTTTTCCCAACAAAACTCTGCCTGCAAGCCATTCTCAGGCCAGGCCAGACATCAAGCACTGTTTCCCATGGCTGTTCCTGGGCTCTCCCTTTGGGCATCGCTCAGGTTTGTGGAGAGCTCCCCACAGCCCCACTCTGCCAGCCCAGTGCCACCAGAACATTCATGGCCTTTAATGTGAGCCACGATCCAAGGCACAGATGCTGAGTGTCAAACTCACAATCACACATAACATTTGCCCATTTGCAGATGATAATGCCTTCATTACTACAAGCATATCAGATCAGGAACAAAACTGCATTTCTGTGCAGGCAGTACATCACAAATACATTTTTAAAACTATTCCCAGCAGAACCTTATGTTTACCCACTTGCATACCTATAATATATTTTCTAAATTTGAACTAATGCTTCAACAATTCATCTGTACCAAATCATATTTGGAAATAAATCCTCAAAAGTTATGTATCCATGTGCTCACTTGAGATTTCCCACACTTTTCACATGTTACCAGACATGGTGAAGCACTTCTGGAAGAAAGTAGAGACCAAAGAAAAAGATACAATATCTAAAAATCAAATAAATTATTTTCCCAGGAAGCATCCAGTCTTGTCTTCCAATATTCAATATCCATATAGAAAAAACATTTCTTTCAGCTTTATTCCAGCGAATTGGAATAAAAAAAAGTGGTATTTCTTAAGCTTCATAAGCTATAACTGAGAAAAAAAATGTCGCAAAAAAAAATTAAAAAAAAATTTAACCCTGCCTATGTCAATGTACCAAGCAACAAAACATATTCTTACCTGGAAGTGCATGACTTTATCTCTGCAATTTGAAACTATTATGCTGACAAATACAACCCAGTAGGGATCAGGCACCACTTGGAGATTAACATTTTTGAAACCTATATCTATCATAAAAAAATCCACACTACCAAATACAGTGGAACAGATGGATCCTGATCAGGGACCAGGAGAGGCTGAATGCAGCAAGTGCTGAAGATTGATACCTACTTACAAAGAAGCAATCTGGGCACAGTGAACAGCAGGTTGCTACAGACATTTGGCATATTTATTGAAGCATTAAGGGAGTTCCACAATTCCATTTACATATATACAGGACTATGTAAAAAACATAGTGTATTAGGCTTCCCACACACATAGAAATCTTGAATTATAATGACTAGGCTACACATAAAACTTAGTGAAACCTGCTTAATGTGGGATAATCCATTGTCAGCACTGCAATTTAACAGTACTTCCATTTTCAAAATGCCAATGATATTTACAGCTCAAAATGCCTGGCCCAGTTTTGTTCCCAATAGCAAAATCAATTACAATCTCCCATAAAGTTGGAGAGAAGCAAAATCAGGCACTGTTGTATCTATTAAAGGAAAGGTACAAAGCTTCCCCATAAATATTCCCAGTTTAATTGCCCTTCTGCAGCACAAATAGCTGAGAGGCAAAACATCTCTGCTGCTTCTTTAGAAACTCTAATGCGTAGCATGAAAACACATAACTGAAGAAAATCTTGAGGTAAATTTGAAAAGTCAAGTAATAGTTGTGAAAAGCTTGTATTCATCATCAAGGGCATTGAAAAGATAGATTACATCCCTGCAGCCCACACCTGAGGTCATACATTTGTCCTTCTAATGCCAGGGGAGTTTAAAAGAATTTATCTCACCAGATTGAGAAGCTGCTGTATCACTTTACTCATTGACTTTTAGCTCTGAACTAATGTTTTTGGTCACAACCTCCCCTCAACTTGCCCTTTCTTCTTTATTCTGAGGATAATCTAGTGCTCTAACTTGAAAGCAGAAGAGAAGTTTGCTCAAGTCTCACTTCCTTTACTCTGACTGTTTTAATCTAGTTTGCTGCTGTACATACTAGGCTAAAATACCTGTCATGAGTCTTGTTGTTCCCTTTCTGTGGGAGGAGAACATTATACACAAATTTAAGGTTTGAGCTGTAAAGAAAAAGGGAACAAATCTGGGAATAGCTATGAAAGTTTTGAGAATAATTTGGATTGACTGCTTCCTATACCATAGCACTGCACTCTTCAACCAATCATTTCAGCAGCAATGAAACACAAAAACTGATACATGATACATTCGGCTGAAGTTTTAGCAACTAAACGTGTGTCATCACCTAGGAAGCATGCAGAATCCACAGTCAATAAACCAGCTATCTCTAATCTGTGTTAGTCCTTCTGTGGCATCTTTGAGGTTGACTTTCTTCTTAAAAATGCAGATCACATTCCCCTGAGATACTCATCTTTTCCCGTGATGCAGCTGAGTGACAGAACAACAAGCTCAGTGCAAAGAAATGCCACTGGGGTTGACAAGCACATTCCATCAGTATGCAGTGTTTGCACAGTACAGTTTAGTACCAGCAGCTCACACAGTCCCTTGCTTTGGAACAGAATTATAATTAAGCCTTAAATCTTCAGCTTTCTGATTAATTCTCATCACACAGGTCTTATACATTTTCCTGTGTAAGTCTGAAAAATATGATTGTCACTAAAGAAAACAGCCTATAATGGTTAACCAGCTTTGGGATGTTGTTGTCTGTAAGATGCCCAGGTACAATGTACCTAGGACATGAATATCTAGTAATTTCCTCGTTAATTGTAAGGTTTAAAAGCCTTGTCAGAACATTAATGTTTTTCTGAAGTAACATTTCCCTCCTCTGACCTGTGAAAACAAAATAATTGTGGTAAGTAAAAGCTGTAAGAACTTGGGATGTGTCAGATCAGTTTAGAAACATCCTCTGTGTTTTATGAAAAATTATTTTCTAAATATTTGCAAGTTCACAGCAAACATAATCCAAACCCAAGAGCTGTATAGGCCTACAAGCTTCTGAGGAATGCCTCAGAAAAGAAAACACAGAGGGAAAATGCCAGTACAACCCCTTTGAGGCTGCCACATTCAAGAAGGACTGTGCCATTCTCACACAGGTCTAAAAGCCCATTGTAGCACCTTATCTAGTTCAGAACAACACCATGGCTTTGTCCTTTTCCCCTCTGTGTAGCCAAGCCAGAGAATCACTTGGAAGAATTTCTCCCAAGCAGTCCCAGGCAAGGGCAGATGTATGGGCTTAACATGGAGAAGGATTCAAATCTTTCTCCTCAGAATTCTTCCCTGTCTGTGTGGGAAACAACCTCCTGTCTCTCCTTCACATCAGCAAAATAATTAACATTGTTTAAAGACTGCACAGCAGGTTGGGGGAAAAATCACCATATAAATCAGAACCCTTTACTGAACTCACTCTTTCTCCTACTCCAAAACATAAGCTCAGAAAAACAGTCTTGTGTTACTTTACAACCCAAGATAGATTATAGCACTAACTCTCATCTGCAGCAATTACTTTCAGGGTTTTTTTCAGTGACATATGCAGATCTTCCAAATGTGTGTGCATATTTTCCATAAAACATGAATTACACTTACTGCATAGCAAGTAAATATATGAGACTTGATATTTGAAAAGAAATAAACATTTTGGTAACCCTCTCACTGATCTAACACAGATTAACTTTTCATGGATGCTTCTCTCAACTGCTATATTAAGATGATATATTAACAATATCATAGAATGGTTTGGTTTGGAAGGAATTTTTAAAGACTGTAGTCCAAAACCTCTTCAGTCCAACCTCTTTGCCACTGACAGGAACATCTTTTGATGACAGGAACATCACTTGAGCAACCAACCCAGGTTGCTCAAAGTCCTTCTAACCTTGTCTTGAACATTTCCAATGATGGGGCTATCACAGCTTTTCTGAGCCCATGTCTTCCCACCCTCATCATATGAAAATTCCATCCCTATATCCAAGTCAATTTACCCTCTTTCACCCCATTTTCCTGTCAGGCCCTGGTAAAATGCCTTTCTTTGTTATGAGCCCATTTTCTGTATTAAAAGGCCAGAATAAGCTCTCCCCAAAGCCTTCTCCTCTTCAGACTAAACAGAAAAAACTCCATGGCAAAGGGGATTGTGTTTACTCTGAGATCCAGTTTATAAGAATGACTGGTACCAGTTGAAAATGACCAGGCAGGGAATAAAATAGGAAAAGGTCCCAGATACAACCAGCAGTGAGGGTATACAGCAGATCCTACAAACAGAAAACCTGATTTAGCAGGGTCTGTAGGGGTAGCTCTTGGGCAAGGCATGCAGCACAACTAATCTGCAGGTTGTTGAATCCCACAGGTTCCTGGGGTTTTGGTACAGATGGTGGTGAAAAGGGAAATCCTCTGGATGACCCACAAAGTGCAAGAAAAAGGCTAAGGGTGTCAAAGAGGGTGGTAACTTGAATAACAGGTAGAAAGTAACAATAAAACACCACTAAAACACTGACAAAAAAATATGCTGCAATAAAAACAATTTTCCTTTTGGGAAGACAGTTCTCAGTAAGTGAGAACTGAAACAGGCTGTCCCAGGATGCTGGCAGCTATTTAAAGAAACATTTTTAAAGGCCAAGTACAAAGAATTCAATCACAGAGTAAGAGATCATCTTGGCTATGTTGTGAGCTCTTCTCTGATCCTAATACAAGGAAGCATGCTGGAGATGAAAATAAGATCAGATTACTACAGAATTCAATGCTATTTTCCAGTTCCCCATATGAACTTGTAGGGAGAAATGCAATCAGTAAAACAAAATAAAATTACAAGAAAAAGTAATTCAAACACATTGTGCCCTATAAAAATGTAATGGTAACTTATTCAGTCTTGCACTCAAGAAGTGACCAAAGGGATACAGGTCTGAATACTTTGCCCATCAGCTTCTTAATGAAAACTGTGTCAAAGTGCTATTTTTTCATTGTATTTTGAGCAGCATTTTTAGAAAAGCAGCATGAAAAGAAAAAAAAATTTAAAAAAAAAACTTTAAAAAAGAGAGAGAAAAAGAAAACCTAATAATGGTGAGATAGAAGGTATTTTCCCTAGTCATCGGTAGAGAAGGCATTACTACAGAGCAAATACAGACACTGAAGCCCAGCTCCCTCTGTGCAGACCCTCCCCGAGCTGAGGATGCACTGGGACCTCTCTCAGGCCGTGTCACTGCTCAGTGCCAGCCCCGTGGCTGTGCCAGCCCGTGGCACAGCGCTGCTGTCCCCAGGGAGGGCACAGGGAGCTGCTCAGCCCCGTTCTGCACAGAGGATGCTCGGCAGCGCCAGCGCAGCCTCAGCCGAGCCAGCAGTGCCACCGTGCGGGGCCGCTCCCTGCTCACCGTGCCCTGCCAGCCCTCGGCTGCAGAACAGATTGGCAACGAGCAAAAATATGTTCAAACCGCTGTTTGCTTTTTAAATCGACTGGCTACAGCGCCGGCATTTCAAACTCAGCATCGCTCTGGGGCAGTGAGAATGAACTGACAGCACAGGGATGCCTGCAAAAGGCAGGGGAAGGGTTAAAAACATCACTTCTCTCACTCCCTGCATCAACAGCTGCAGCCCTGGGGCTTTCCGTGATATTTTTTTTTTAGACAACCACTAAGGATAAAGTTCTCTTGGAGTTTTTCCTCTGTGGCGTTCACATTCTCTGAACATGATCCCTTCGCCCAGGGTTTTTCTCCTGGGAAGCTGAAAGGCAGCACGAGGCCTCAGAGAAAAGAAAAACAATTTTTATCTCATTTGCTTCTCCTGTGCTGTGCTTGTCTGAAATGTGTTTGGAGATTGTTTACCCACAGGTGACTGTTTGACTGAACTTCAGTGTGAGTTGTTTTCACCCATTGGCCAATCAGTGCCAAGATGTGTTGGGACTTGGAAAAGTCACAAGTTTTCTTTAACATCTTTTTAGCATTCTGTAAGTATCTTTTCTCTATTCATTAGTATAGTATAATATAGTAGTCTTTAATATAATATAGTATAATAAAGTAATAAATTAGCCTTCTGAGAGCACAGAGTCCTCCTCATCGTTCCTTCCTTTGTCAGTGGCCCTGCAGTTACAATATTCCTCTTAAAGCAACTAAAATAAAAATGCCTTGTGACCATGAGTGCAGCCTACCTGAGGCACAAGGAAGGTGTTTGCTGGCTGATCTCCTGTGCTGCCTCACCTCTGGCAGCCCCAGGTACCCTGATGAACCAGTTTTAGCTTCTGTGCAAACCCAGGGCACAGGAATATTTCTCTCTCTGCTCTGGGGTGCCCTGACAGCACTGACTCTGACCCTCATCCATGGAGAAAGTTTCCTGGACTTTAAGATAGACTGGAATCCACAAAAGTGTGAAATAGATTATAGAGAGCAGTGTAGGTGTATCACTTGGTGAGAAATTGAGGTTTTGGGATTTTTAGTGCGTTGTGGATGGAAGCAAGATGGAGGGCACAGGGTGTTGTCCTGGGTTTCTTCTTCATGCTTCTGTTTGGGTGGCATTTTGTAATTGGGCAGAAAAGTCCCATTGCAGCTCTTTGGGATCAGTTATTGGGTTAAAAGGGAAAATAATCCAGGTGTCAGTTCTTAATTGGATAGTTTAGTCTGAAAAGACCTTGTAACAAGAGATTGGCAGCTTTTCATTAGAAGGCACAAAATGGCCAACAAACTCACAGTTGTAAGACTGTTTTACTGATAAGAAATAATAAACACCTGAGTCCAGCTTCCCCTGGTGATGCTGTAGGGGATTTCTGGCACGTTCTGTGCCTCTCTGGGAGCTCCTGTAAATGGATTTAACTCACTCTCACAGGCTCCCAGTGCAAGTTTTAGATGTTCTCCAGTTTTTTTAAAGCATGAGAAATTAGGCTGTTACACAGTGGATTATTCAGTCCACCCAAAACTGAATATGGCACTTTCGAAATTGCTCCTCTTCACTCCCTGTCCAGCTCTTTACTCCTAGCTCTGAGTTTCCAGGTGTGATTTATATTTCAGCCATGTTTTAACATTGAGTAAACAGGTCACTGACAAGTTAAACAGCCTGGTTTGGCCCAGGCTGAACAGTTAGACAGGACAACTCACATCTATATCCTCATTATGCAAATGCCATATGCAGATAATTACATGTTTCATCTTATTGTTTTGATGTCTTGGAGCAGATGGCAGAAAATGAACCACACTGGAAGCAACCAAGTGAAATTTCTGCAAACCATTGCCTTCAGTGACTTCTGCCATTGCTCACATGATGGTGCTGACATTCAGCCTGTCCTCCCCCTATCAGATGGAGCCTGTGCTGCCAGGCTCCTCTTATCACCAGCCAGCAGAAACTCCACTCTGGCCTCAATAACCTGCCAGTTCTATTTGCAGCCAGATTTTTAAAGAAGCAACTCAAAGCCCCATAATTCATGGGAACAGATGAGTTTCTGCTCCTAAATCAAGATGCACAAAACTGCTGTTCCTGTGGAATGCATTAAACTCACATCTCTTTGTTTGGCAGTGCTGCAATAAGCTCTGTCTGTAAAACTTACGACGGACAAATAATGATAGCAATCTTTAAATAAAGTACGTGTGCAACAACATTTCTGTTGGTTCTTTCACTTTGAGGGATTTTCTGCTTAATCTGGTTTGCTATTATGATTATTGCTGTTCAGTCAAATACTGGATGCTTTATTTGTACACCACACAAAGGTTTTCATGAGAATATCAAGTTCTCAACTTAAAGATTCCACCCAGCTTTCAGACCTACATTGTATCCTAAAGAAAAGTGCTTTGGTTTGGGGATGTGGCTCCTAAAAATGCACTGCTTTTAAAGAATATCCAACAAATCTGATCAGTTCATATAGAGTTTTGTTTGTTTTATTCCACAAGAAAATATAATTGGAGAATATTTGCACCAGCCGTTATCCACCAACACTAAGTAGGCCAATTCCCATTTAATAGTCCCAGCTATGAGCCAGCCACGTGGATTTCAACTTGGTCTCCAAAGGACGTTATTTTACATGCAGAAAACCAAAGTAATAACACCACCTTACTATTGTTTGTGGAATTTCTGAAGTTGATACACTGCTAACAGGTTTCATTTGAATTTTCATTTATCTCCTTGACACCTAATGTCTTAGAATATGAAATATTTCCTTTGCTGCCTCTAGTTTCAATGCTTAGTTATCTCACCACTAGCAAAACCAGGCAACATTTCAGCTTATATCTCTGGAATAGGTTTCATTACTTTTTGTTCACCCAAGGAGTATATTTGTCAACTTCTTAAAAACACACAAATAAAATTTTACAATCGCTATGTGGTTAAACCTGGAAACAGAAGACTGCAGATTATTTTTCTCTTTCTTGAATGTTAATTTTCCTGTCTGTACCTTCACAAAGGCACATATACTCTTAAAGGTCATTACCTTAAAAGGCATATTTGTAAACATAAAATATAAATCTTAAATTTAAATAAAACTGTGCCACAGTTGAAGGGTAGATCATAGTCCGTGTTACCTCACTGGGGTGTAGTTACAAAACAAGATTTAGGAGGTTCTGCACACTTCTGTGGCCAGAGTTATAATCAGGGAGCAGGCCATGGCAATGAGTTGCTCTAAACTTAATATAATTTATTTCCTGAAAGCAAAAGAAGTATGAGATTAATTGCACAGGGATAGGATTCAGAGAATGCATCATAAATGATACACTACAGAATCAGAGAATTCAAGTATTTTAAAAGCAGTTCTGGCTGCATCAGGTAAAACAGGTACTTATAAAACTCTCTGTAAGGTGCTCAGCATGTCACTGCATAAAGAAGAGGACAAATGTACACAGAGAAATATTTCTAGGAAGATACAGACTTCTTCCTGAGCATGTCATGTGTTTTTAATAAAATGCCAAGTTTAATGCTAATGGCTGTTAATCAGAGCCTTCTTCAACATAATTTAAATATATTTCATTTCCTAATTTAAAGTTTGGTACTACACAATCTCTTAGACTCAGAACCCGTGTTCATCTTGGTATGAAATATTCATTTTGTTAACAGCATTAACAGCAAATTTCAGGGCTCCCTTGAAATATTACTAAGCTTGGGAAAGAGGCAGGCTCTGATAGAAAGAGGCAGTTTCCCCTTTTAGCCTGCGAAGGTGAGTAAAAAACTACACTTAATAGTCCTGACAAAAACAGGTATCAAGAGAGAGCACAACTAAGATTCCCCAAAGTCTGGTTTAGCATCTCAAAAATGCATATGGAACAACAAGGAGGTGACAGGGATGCTTCAGGGAACAAAACTTTTTCCAGACAGATATGAAACCCCTTCCTTGCAATCAACTGAGTCAGAAATACTCGCTGAAATATCTGCATGTATATATTAGCAAATTTCATCAAAAGACATCAAACCCATCCATAAAACCCAGAACCCCCATTCTGGAGCACTCACAAGAACTTCAGTTCACTCCCTGCATGTTATGGAGGAGCAAAACAAAAAGCAATCATGCTGCTGAAAAAAAAAACAGAGAGGGGATCCGTTGCTGTTTTGGTTTTTCTCACAATACCAATGCCAGACAAGCTCCACTCATAACCTGACACAGTAGGAGTAATTGAAGAAGATTATGGGATTCAAAAGGTGATGCTGAAGTCAGGTATCAGTCAAGTCTATTTCCTTCAGCAGTGCAAGAGGGTTACTTGAAATAACAGAGACAAGATATTGTACAAAAAAAAATCCTAAGACACTGAAATAAGCTGAAGAGTCATGGCTCAAAATGCAAACTGGCACCTGACCTGCTACCTTTTGAATTTGTCTACATTCTCATAGCTCATGAAACAGTTCTGTGGTTTGGGGTTTTTAATCATTGCATCCAACTTTTTAGCTTTCCAGTGAAATAGCAACATGTAGAGCTTTTAGTCAAATAAAAAAAAAAAAAAGTAGTGTATGACAAGCAGGGGAAGTGTTTTGTGTGGTACATTTACAAATGTAGAGGGGTACCTGAGTACACTGGCAGGTGCTTCCCTTCCTAGAGAAATCCTTCAGTGAGTAAATTCATGCTTTTGTTCAGACACACACATAACACACACAGTTTTTTAATCTGAAATTTGGTGTATTTAATATTTAAATTCATTTTTCAGCAAGTCCTAGCCAAAAAGCATGTTACTCTTCAAAACACAATCCTGCCACCTGAATTCCATCCTCAGCCCTACCAACAAAGGGCTCTTACCATGACCTGCAGGTGCACACACAGAGAGCACCACAGAGAGCACCTGAAAACATATTTACCTAAATATTCAGGTTCTCCTTGGGGCAAAGGTTTCATGTGTGATGCCTGGCTGCTTAAATTAAAAGTTTTGTTTCTAATAGATGTGTATTTAGTTAATTTTTTTATTTTCTCAGTCACAGGCAAAGGAGTTCCACAATTACAGAAATGCACAATTTCTGCAGACTTAAGCAGGACAACATGGCAAGTACCAGTACAAGTTAACTCTTAGAAAGTTCCTTCCTGACTTGTTAAAAAACCCAAACGAAACAGGACAAACTGCAAAATAAACCAGCCATGAGGAAGAAAATGCTCTTTTCTGTAATTAAAAGGCAGAAAACAAGGAGAATTCTGCAGGGAAAAGGTTTTCAATGCCATTTGATGTAGACATAGCACTTCCACCCCCAGCCTGTGACTCAGAAGTCCCACAGGGCATCAGCAGAATCAGTCTGGCTGGAAGGAAGCCCTCCCTCGACAGTCTTCATAACCTGTTCTGTCAAAAAGGTATGGAAAAGAATTTCTCCATACTGTGTCCTTTCACAGACGCGATTACAAAATAATTAGCAGCAACAATTCTTAGACTAACAATATTTAGATGATGCTAAAACAAATACAGACGTGCCTAATGCTGTTGTTGGATTTATTTATCCACATCATTTCACTGGTAAATAAGATTAATTGGTTTACATCACTTACACACTCCTATGAGACAGTCCTGGAAACAACTCAGAACAGCAGCAAATCCCAGGGTCTCCATCTCCTCAGAACCAGCCAACAGCCACATCAAAGGGCTTCAGCAGCCAGGATTCTTCCCCAGCAGTGTATCAGATAATTCATCATTTTACCAAGAGCCTCACAACCACTCTCACCCCCAGCTGCTCCCAGTTCATTTTCTGGGACTGATCCTTCCCAGGGCTGCTCCCCTCCAGCCAGGGCAGCTGGGGGTTCCCTCTGCTCCCCCCAGCCTGTCCAGCTGCCTCCTCTCCTCCTCAGCTGCCCAGGCTCCTCACCTCTGACTCCATCCCAGGAGCACAAAACTGACAGCAAAACACAAAATAAAAATTATGGGATAATAATTATAGGAACAGTAAATAGTAAAGGAGTGTTATTATGGGACATGTGGCTTGGTTGGGAGTGAGGAATAGGAGTATTCTAAGGTTAAATTGTGTTCTACTCCGGTGATTTTCTGAGATGCTAAACAAGATTAAGAACACCTGTTTCAGGAGCAGCTCTGGTAGCACTGCTATTACCCCTGCACAACCTGTTGCTTTCATTCACTTTTAACCTAGTGTGAAATCTCCAAGTGAGGCAAAAATCAGATCATTAACTGATCTCCTGAAGGCTTTTAAATAATGAATTTTTGTATTTTGGAATATGTGTGCCTCTACATTTTCCAGAATCAGTGTATGCTCTTGAAACAGCCAAGTTTAATATTGCAATAAATAGTGTTCCTTAGGCTATTTCTTTTGTCATTCCTACTTAGACCTTAATAAATATTGTACAAAATAATTTTGTCCATAAAATGTACAGACACACATCAGTTGTGCTCAATTTCTATTTGTCTGCATTTAGTTACTACTTGAAGTACTGAGCTTTATTAGTACAAATGCTTTGGAAAGTGAGTTTTCAGCTTATAAAAGCAACCATTTGCAAAAGTAAAACTTAAATTTACAAATATAAACACTTATCCGGGAAGCATTTCCCTGTATAATTGGCTTAAACCAACAATGTACATTGTCTGACTCATATAAATGAGGCAAGAAACATTTTCAAAAGGTCCTTGGCAACAGATGGAGCTTCAAACTGATGTTTGTACAGGAAATGCAACTATTACAGACAGAAATAAACCTGCTTCTGCATTTGTGACAATTAAGATAGAAGCCACATTTCAAGTTATTCCTGGTGTGTGATTCACTCACATTCCTCTGTTATCTTAACCTTGAGGGGCTTTTATTGTGTTCTAGAGAAATTCTTCCTGTGCTCTCTACAAGCACATTAGGGCTTGGAAATGTTGCTACTCCTGCTTCATCTCTTGACATTTTCATTTAAAGAGAATCTGCAGCAGATATTCAGGAGCACATTTACACTTATTTTACACAAAGCCAAAATTTCAGTTTCCACATTAGTATGAGAACCACAGCCTTTGTACTTGCTGTGATTTTCTCTTTTTGAAGCCAGTAAAAATTGAAATTTAGAAAGCAGTCTCATGCACTATGCCTTGAATGAAGTTAAACTGTATTTTTACACTGATTCATTAAAGTGTCTCTATTTTATGTTCTATTCACTTTGACCCTCCACCCACATTTTAATTCTAAGACAAGCCCTGCATACATTGCATAATACATCACATAGGCAGGAGGTCTTCCATCTTAAACACTTTCATGCAGTTGTTGCTCTCACTTTACAAACCAGGGCAAATATTCAGGAAAACATTACATTGCCCTTTTAATTCCTACTTAGCTAATATCAACTTTAGTTAGGGGGCAGCATTTTTTCATATGGATTAGATCCCCTTGTTGAGTCCCACTGCAGTCACTGCATGAATCAGGGTAAATTTCAGTTTGACAGGCTGCTGGCACTTTCACTGCTCTTTTTTTTTTTTTTTGTCAAAAATTGCTTCCAGTAACAGAACAGATACCACTTCTGAAATATTTTGGCATCAGATGAACCACATATTCCAGCAGCCTTTCCCTTTTTTTTTTTTATGTGTCCCAATAGTTCTAGTCCTAAGTGTTTATGAAATAATTGGTTTATTTTTTTGTGCAACTAACTTAATGGATTGCTTTAAATTTGTTTAGTAAAAAACCTTTTCAGTACCGTGCAGCAAAAACACAAGACAGGTTTATCTGGACAGATTCTGTCCCTGTCTTCTTCAGTAATTCCCACAGCTGTTACTGAGAACAAAACGTCCCCATCAGTTGGAAGTCTCATAACAGCAACATCATTGATGCATAGGAATAATTCTGAAATGTGTCTTCTTTGCATCAACAGAAACAGAGTGTAGTGTTCTGCTATTGGATATTAGTAATTTACATTTGAAAAGTTACAATATAGGATGTGAGTTGTGAGTGTTAATTTATTCCTACCCAGCCTACAGCTAGAATGAACACTGTGAAATATCCTGTATTAATTTATTGCTACTGTTTAAGCAGCAGGTGAGTTAGAGCTGAACATTACCAGAAAATTACTGATCTAATCTGAGATACTGTGTAAATTCCAATCCCTCATGCTGAGTAATGATGAATAAAGGATGAAACAGAGCTCGTGAGATTTTCAGGAGTAAGAAAACTGTCTTGATTTAAACAGGAGAAAAAAAGAAGTTGGTTTGTTTTGGCAAAAGACATAGTCATTCTTTAAGGATAGAGGGGAATGGAAGAGAATTTAGAGAAAAATGCTGGCCCAAAATTTGACAAGTGTGACCCAGCTAGAAATTAGCAGTCTGCACATCAGAACTGAGATTCACTGCAGAGCAGTGTTCTACCTGTTCTAAAGTAGGCTTGCTGCAAGTGTTGCTGCCTATGACTGGCTGTGACACAGCAAAACCTCATTTAACTCTAATACAGAACCACATCTAAAATCCTAGCAGTGCTTTGTAGCAAGTGTTAACACAATATTTATGAGCAGGGCATTTGGAGCAGACCAAGGCCAGTTCTGGCTCCTCAGAATGAATTGCTGAGTTTCATTTTGTAGAGCTTAACACTACTTGACCCTCTTGTGTCCCTGTTAACATACTGCTTGTTTCTTAAGGCATAATGAAATGTTGGAAAAGCTGAAACTGGTACAACAAACTAATTAAAAGTAACAGCAGATGAGCTGAAATCTGTCCTGTTCCTGGACCATAATGTCACAGGTGGCTCGGTGCTGACAGTAACTGCAGCAGAAATGGTGTTTTTCCTCTCTGGGGAAAGGGCAGCATGACTGGGATGAGTATGACTCCAGTGAGTCAGGTTTACATTGTTAATTTAACCCCTGGATGCCTCTGCCTGTGATAGCACAGCCCCTCATGGAACCCAGCAGCTCCCTTGGAACTCAGAGGGTGTCAAGTTCCCCACATTTCTAATTCAGCCACCTTATGATGAGCTTCATGTTCTTCTGAAAAGAGCAGTAATATGATGTGCCTAAAGCTGCACTGCTTTATCTAATTCGATATTATGAGGTTGTTAATAAAAAACTGGAGGCACTTTTTTCTAAATAAGTCTGCATTTCAAGGGAAACCCCCTTCCTGACAGCCAAGCACGGAGCAGCAGCAAGGTCACTTGGAACAACAAGTCCAGGTGGTCTCTTCTCTCTCACTGTTAAACCCTGGGTGAAATATCTGCTGTCAGCCCCTGAGATTAATAGTTCTACTTGCTGCTCAGTATATTTGAAAAACCTCCTGTTATTAATGCAATTTGGGAAGGACTCTAAGTTCTCAAGGCCTTTTTGAGAGTCTGTACGTGTGCTGGTAAGGTTCTTTCTAACACCTTATAAAAGGCAACATATCACAGCAAATTTATCCCTGTAAAATTGTGCTCAGAAATATATGACTGGCATATTTCTCATTCAATAATTATCCCTTATAGCTCTATTTGCTCCCACTTTATTTGCTTTAATTAAAAATAATTATCTGAAGATCAGAGATGCATTAAGTCTTGCTTTGGAATTTGTAATATATTCCCATTATTCTGGATAAGTCATCTATTATTTTGTTCATTAAGGAGAAACACGATCTTGTGTCACCAGTAGTTTTAAAGCAGTTTTTGCCTTACCTTTGGGTGCTCTGGTAGAGACTGTACAACTGTAAGATATCTGCAAAGTTTCTCATATATTCTTCTAACAGGACAATATCTAGATCAGTTAATGCAATTTTTTACTTCAAGCAGTAGGCATGGATACTGAAATTGAAACTGTTTACATCCTTTTGTTATGCTGGTTTAACAGGCAATGGCATTATACACCAAAAACTGTACCTTAGACTCCTGGTCACTGAACAAGAGACAATATTTTAGTTGTCATTTTAGTGAATTCCTTTTAATGTGTAATAAATTCATTATTACAAAGTAGGCTGTAACATAAAAATCCCATTAACAACTACATTTCCGTATAGCCTTATGTTTTTCAGCACCCTGTATACAGCAGGTAACAAGGGCAGCTTGTTTTTCTTCACATGTAAACAGAATATATTCCTGCCTTCACCTTAACCTCTGTGGCTTGGCAAGTTCTCTCACCAGCTGCCTCACAACTGTGGGGTGGAACCCATCAGAGCCCATAGAGTCACGAGTGTCCAACCATGTTGTCAGCTTATTACAAAAGTCCCATACCTTCTCAGGGATTTCCCATGGGCAGCTCCTCACAGCACTGACTCCTTCTTCTCCACAGCACAACCAACAAACCCCAACTCTCTCCCCACCCACCCAACCGACCCTTTTATAGCACTCATCCTCACTGGACACAGCTGTGCCCTGTTAAGGGCAGGCCTGTTCCTAATCTTTGGTGATTGGCACAGCTGCAGCTCCTCAGGGGTGAGACTGCCTTCTGCACTGTTCTCTTACATTCTATCCCTCCACACAACTGGCAGAGCACATCAACAACCACCCCTGGTTACAGGGGCTTCACTCAACTCACCATCCCCATCTTCCAGCTCTGGGTATCCCAGCCCTGACATTAACGACTGAGAAAGGAATTGAGAACCTCTGGACTTTGTTCCCCATCCCCTGTCCTACACCACCTTCTGCATTCAACAAATGAAGGTCTTACCTTTCTCAGCAATCCCTTCCCTTTCATAACCCTCCCTTGAGCTGCCTTCCCTTGCCCAACCCTTCCTTGCATTTCCCAACCTCCCCTGTTCCCTCCTTGCCTTCCCCTCTCCTTCCTTTCCTGCCCCTCCTGGCCTTGCCAAGCCCAACCTTCCCATGCCCTGCCTCACCAACACCTCCCTTGCCTTGTTTCCCCCTCCCTGCACACCTATCCCAGCTCCAGTCTTCATCCAAGCCCCACAGTCATTTCAGCTCCAGCCCACAAGCTTTATTTCCCTGCCAGCTCTGCTCTTTCAGCACCAGCTCTGCATTTCCCAATGCTGACAGGTGAAGCCACTCCAGGTTCTCAGGGCAGGATGTTCAGTTTGGCTCCAGCAGTTCCACATTTCCATTCCATTGCTGCAGTTGTGATTTCAGCTCCATAGTCACTGTCCCAGCCCCACAGTGATTCCAGCCCCACAAGCTTTATCTCACTGCCAGCTCTGCCATTTCAGCTCCAGATCTGCATCATCCCTCCCCTGTCGGTTGGAGCTGCTCCAGGTTCTCAGAGCAGGATATTCATTTTGGCTCCAGCAGCTCTGGGATGCTTCAGCTCCACCTCTACAGCAGCTATGCCAGATCCAGTCACTGTCCCAGCCCCACAGTGATTTCAGCTCCAGCCCCACAAGCTTTATTTCCCTGCCAGCTCTGCTCTTTCAGCTCCAGCTCTGCATTTTCCAACACTGGCAGGCGAAGCTACTCCAGGTTCTCGGGGCAGGACCTTCAGATTGGCTCCAGCAGCTCTGCAATGTTTCTGCTCCATTGCTGCAGTTGCAATTTCAGCTCCATAGTCACTGTCCCAGTCCCACAGTGATCTCAGCTCCAGCCCCACAAGCTTTATTTCACTGCCAGCTCTGTGTCATTTCAGGTCCATCCCATTTGCTATCCCAGCCCAATAATTCCAGTTCCAGAGCTGCTCTATCCTAGCATGGTTTCAGCTCCAGCCCTTCTGTCCATATTCCTGCCCTACACTCACTGAGTCTCACATTCACTACCCAAGCCCCACAGTTCTTATCCCAGTCCCACAGTTCTGATCCCAGCCCCACAAGCTTTATCTCACTGCCAGCTCTGCATCTTCCCAACACTGCCAGTCCAAGCTGCTCCAGGTTCTCGGGGCAGGATCTTCAGTTTGGCTCCAGCTCTGCCATGTCTCAGCTCCAGCCCTATAGCCCAGATCCAGACACTATCCCAGTCCCACAGTGATTCCAGTTCCAGCCCTTCTGCCACTAGTCCCACATCACACTCTCTATATCCCAGTCCCACAGTGATTCCAACTCCAGCCCCACAAGCTTTATTTCATCACAGTTCTGCTCTTTCAGCTCCAGATCTACATCTTCCCACCAGCTGAAATTCTTTCAGGTTCTCAGGGCAGGATCTTTGCTTTGGCTCTACCTCAGCAGTGGCTATCCCAGCACCAGGTGTTCTCCCAGCCCCACAGTGATTTCAGCTCCAGCCCCACAAGCTTTATTTCACTGCCAGTTCTGATGTTTCAGCTCCAGCTTTGAATGTTCCCACCACTGCCTGGCAAAGCTGTGCCTGGCTCTCAGGGCAGGATCTTCATTAGGGCTCCAGCCCCACAGCTGCTCTCCCAGCTCCACAGAAATTTCAGCTCCAGCCCCACAGGCCCTATCCCAGCCCTTCAGTGTTTTCAGCTCCAGTCCCACAAGCTTTATTTCACTGCCAGTTCTGATGTTTCAGCTCCACATCTTCCCAGCACTACCAGGTGAAAAGATGCCTGGCTGTCAGTGAAAGATCTTCCTTATGGCTCCAGCTCCCACCCCACCATCTTTACCATCCCAGCCCTAAAACAGTTTTGTCCCCAGCCCTACCATTTCTGTGTCAGCCAGCTCTGCTACCTGAGCTCCAGCTCCTCAGCTTCCCACCTGAGCTCCAGCTCCTCAGCTGCCTCCAGCTAAAAGCTGCTCCTGGCTCTCACTGCACCTCGGGGCTGTTGACAAAGCCACAAATCAGTTACTGTCATCACTTACACATCTCTATAAGCTGAGACACCCATCCCCAAGGTTGGTGGGAGCAGCCTGGCTCTCCTGGGGCTGGTTCTGAGCAGCCCTGAGAGCTGCACTTGTGCTTGGTATCACTCTGGGCTCTGGAGGCCTCAAACAACCTCCTGCAGTCTCTTCCCCATGGGATTTATTTCAGCTCCACATCATTTTGGGGCTGGCTCCTGCCCCAGGGGCTGCACGTTGGTGAACACAATTGGTGTTTCAGCCTTATCACCTTTATTTAATAGGCATCATGGATCAAATAACAGGGGGAAAAAAAGTGCTAAAAATACAGTAATGCCACAATATAATACATTAATAACTAGAACACTAAAATAACATAAGGTGGTAGGAGGAGAAAATAAAAGTAGAACAAAGCAATAAGAAAGTGAAACTGTTTTATTGCCCTTATTTTTCATACTACTTTAACCTCCGGAACCCCGCGGGGCCACACCCCAGCCCTCTCCCTCAGGGAGCCTCCTCCCCCGGGCAGCGGCCGCTTCCCCCGCCACATCTGAAGGCCCCGCAGCAGCCGCCGCCGCTGCCCTACTGCCCCGCAAGGCGGAGCGGGCGGGTCACGGGAGCCAGGCCGGGTCAGCACCACGGCCCCCGGACAGCACCACGGCCCCCGGACAGCACCACGGCCCCGGGACAGCGACCGCCCAAGGTCTCAGCCCGGGCTCCCCGGCGCCGCCAGCTGCACCGCCCACCCGCGCATTTTTATAGTCACGGGACCAGCCCCGCCCCTCCCCGCCGGCCCAGCCAATCCCAGCCCGAGGCAGAGCCCAGCCCCCGGCCCCGCCAATCGCGGCCCGCCCGCTCCCGCCCTCTCGTCTCCCCGAGTCCCGCTGTCTCCTCAGGCCTCGCTCCCGCCGCCGCCGCCGCTCCGCGGGGACTACTCCGCCCACTCCTCGCCACTCGCTCCTACCCCCGGGAAAACTCCCGGCTGGGGCATGAACGGGAGCCCCCGCCGGCCCTTCCCGGGCCCCAACAGCACCTGCTGGGCCGCGGCAGAGCGGCCGCGCCGGCTCCAGAAGCCGCGGCGGCAGGAGCGGGAGCTGCGCCTCAGGAGAGCGGGGCTGAGGGGCGGGGCTGAGCGGTCAGAGCTTGGCGGGCCAGTTGAAAGGGCGGCTGTGATTGGACGGAGCGGAGAAAGGCGGGCCGGGATTGCGGAGGCGCTGGGCGGGGCGGGGCTTGGGGCTGAGGGGCGGCCCGGGGCCCGCAGTGTGAGCGGGACGGGCGGAATGGACGCGGTGACGGACAGAGGCTGAGCTGACCGAGCTCTGCACTGTTCTGCATTTCTGCGCTGATAAAGAGTTCCCATTTCTGTTCCCAAGCCTGCTATACCGCAACTTCTGTTCCTCCCTTTTTACACACGATCCAACTCCCCCAAACAAAATTCCACACAAAAAGCAGAACATATTCTATACGCACGAATTCTGTAAATATATTAAATGCAGTTAGTTTTGTTATACGATGGGTTTGTGTAACTCCTGGACTTCTTTTACACCTTTGACTTGACTTACTGAAGAGACTGGTTTGGTTTGGGGTTTTTTCAGAATGCATGGAAGAAATTATCCATGTGGTAGCATTTCAAATGCAATCTTTTACATAAGGAGCAAACAAAACGTGGCAATCTTTCCTGAGAAAAGACTAGAGGTGTTGCCATGAAAATTATTCTAATTCGTGATCCACTACAACAACAAACATTTAATTTGTCTTTTTTTTTTTTTAATTCTACCTCTAGATCTTACTGGAATCTTGCAAATATACTCAGGAGTACTGCATTATGATTTCATAGACTTCATAGATGTACTAATTTTGCCACAGTTTTTAAAAATAGAATAGCTAAATTTAAATTTGAACAGCTCTGAAGTTTGAGGTAGTCCATGTCACACACTGAACTTTTAGTTAAAATACTTGTGCAGTGGTGGAAGAAGCAATATAATTCCAGAAATATGTAGCTAATTTTCTGCTTTGTTGCTCTACCATTTCATGCAATAGAGGAAATTTTGGCTCTTTAATGTCAATATATTTCTCAGTCTTTGAACCTGTGTTTAAAAGATTTACCAATGCTTGAGAGCTCAGATTGTAGCCTCGAGCCACATTTCCCGTGCAGCCTTTGTACAACCTTCCATTATTCTGCTTACAAAAAATTTACTTTAAAATGAAGTTTCATGACAGCAGCAATATTGCAGATTATTTCCAATGAATTAATTGCAAATTGCTTTTGTTTATTCACTATGTTATGACAGCAATTATCATTCCCACTTCTGCAACTCGGGGCTTCCAAAAATTTCAAAAATGCCCATTTTTGAAAGCCTGCTTTTCACATTCCAATTGTGTTTTCTGGAGTAAGGTCAATTGAGAAGAAGAATTTTAGTTGACAGTTTGGGGTTTTCTTTCTTCATAAAATCTAAACTTCCATTACTGGTTAAATAGAAAGTTAATATTTCCAATAGAGAAGAAGAAATATTAGCAAGGAGGCATTCTGAGCAGAGATTTTAATATAGATCAATTTCCTCCTGTGTTTGAGGCAATGAGAAGAATTGATTTTAAATAAGGATATTTAAGATGGGAAGTTTTTCACCAGAAAACACAACATAGGGTTGGAACAATAATTGCAATATTTGCCTTAAAGTCCAATTATAAAGCTAATCCAAACATCAGCATTTCATTTTGTTATTTTCATTAGAAACTTACTTCATTTTACTGAAATATTTAGTTTTTAAAAATCTTTTATGAGTTGTTCATTTCCACATTGAGTTTTTATATTTATTTGCACAATATTACCTATAGCAGCAATATAGATAATACTCCAGTGTTATAAAATTGGATATTAAGGAAAAATATGGATATACAGCACTTTCATACAGCATTAATTCAGCTTTGCTGTGGGTGGACCTCATTAAAGTCTGGGATAGTGGCTTCCTAATGTCTGCAAAATGGCATAAATCAGCTGTAGGAATCTCTGGATCCTTGTTAATGTAAATAGTACTACTTTCCCAAAAAAACCTCTTTGAATTCAGTGAATTTTTTTATTGTAATTAGTATTTCTGCATTAGATAAGTCATGTACAATGCTAGTAGTTTATTTTTCTGTTCATTCTTTTCTTCTGCATATGCAGTCTAAAAAGACTCGAATCCCTGTGTTATTTTTTCAGTTGTATTGATGGTTTACATTTTGAAAAACAGCAATGACAGTGTAGTTCATTTTTAAAAATACTTTTCTTTTGAGTACAGTCTGCTGAAGTGCAATTTTAAAAACCTGTGCAGTTGGAATCTGCAATTTCAACAATAGCTGTAATTTTAATTGCAATTTGCAGACTGTCTGAGGTAAAAAAAAAAAAAAGAGGTCTCTCTCTTTTAAAATCTAAGGGACTCCAAGACAAAGAAAGAAGTTCAACTGCCACAATATCATTGCAGAAATGAAGTTGGGCACACCAGATTCTCCCCTCTGCAGCCCAGAGCATCCCACAAGTGTGGACCAAGCAGTGCCAGTTCCAGGGGTGGCTCTGCTGAGGGCCAGGTCTGCATGGAGCCCCCAAAAACTGCAAGGGGAAGGGCAAGGGGTGCCCTTCAGAGTGATGCTGGGAGAAGAGAGCAGAGCTAAAATCACTCCAGGTATGGACTGTCTGAAATGAAAACCAGCATTGTAAAGATTTTGGTTTCTAGTCCTAGTTAGGAGTCCTACCACTCCTAATTTAAAAAACAACGACCAAAAAAAAAACCTCAACCAACTAAAAAACAAAAAACCCAACTAATTTCTTACCTTTTCTTTGTTGTTCTATTTTTTCATGAACAGACTTTCTCAAATAGTTAGCTGGGAGCTCTGGCACTTGGATATACCTGTGTACATCCCATGGATAAGTGATGTAAGAAACAGTGTAAGCAACAAAATTAGCTGGGGAGCAGAATGGCCCAAATATTCTGCAATGCTGCAAATATTCAAAGTAAGATTTCTTTTTTTCAATATATTAGTCAGGCTAAAAATTAGTTTTCTTCCTCTCATGCTAGGTGAGCTGCTTAAAAGTTCTAAAGCTGTGGGAGAAGTTTTGGGGAATTAGGAATGTGGCCATATCCAACTATGCCAGAAAGAGAATTCCACCTTTTGAATTAGTATAGTCCTGGAATATTCACCCTGGAAATTAAGAACCCACATTTCTCCACAGCAGACTTTGAGTTGGCTGTTGTCACTGTTGAGTCACATCAGAAGCCAAAGTGGTATAAATCCCATTTAGTCCATCCTCTCTCTTTTATAGCATAGTTCACTACAAGTGGACCTGATTGGTCATTTAATCAATACATTTCACCTGACTGGCTAATTAACATGACACTCATTTATAAACAGTCTTATGAGAAGAATAGGCAAACAGAAATCAGAAAAACTCCACGTGTAGGTTGGTTTTAATAATTGGTTCTCATTGTTTATCTCCAGCTCCCTAAAGCCTCCCAGGCCAATTCTTGGCAAACTTATCTAGCTTTTTCTCTCTCTGACCAGCCTGTCACGTCCATACGATTTGTGTTGGTAACTGGAATAATTTTGACTATTCTGGCCCTTGACATTCTCTTCTGCCCATTGCTCAGTCCTGGTCAGAGGCTTTGAGGATTTTAATGCTCTTGGTTTGCTCAGTACTCAGTGCTGAGCCAGTGAGGCTTCATGAGGCCTTCAAGTTACACTGTAAATGAAGAGTAAGAACAACAGGCAGTCTGCTAAAAGTATGTTTGGCTTCCTTCCCTCTCAGCTGGGCAGGACAGGAAAGTTTACCAACCACTCAGGTTTTGATGTATTTACTGGCTTACACAAGATGGCCATTAGCGTTGATCGGAGGCACTTTTTGTTCCTGGTTTTGTTCGATTTCTTTTTAAAATGTTGTCATTTGCAAAGAGATAAACAGTCTGTAAATGTAAATTCATAAGGTTTTTTTACAGTTCTGACAACAACTATAAACAACCAAGGCTTCTCAAATCACTCATTAAAATTTAATGCTGTGTAAAGTTCAGTGATCAGTGCATCAGTTTAGTAAACATACCTTTTTGTACAAGCTTTTAGCCCTCATCTCATATTAGTATTCAGGTGGAATCATTACTGAAGTATTCTAAATATATATTTTAAATGAAACTTTTAAAAGCTTTCTCTGGCTTTTAAGTTTATACCCTTCAAATTAATAAAAGGTCTTCCATTATGTGACGTCATGTTTTTCATTTATTGTTTTTAAAATGTTTTTCTTTCCTTGTTTTTTTATCTTTTAATGCAGTTAAAAATAAGACTTGTTAAAGCTGCTTCCCAAATAGAAAGCTTTCTTTTGTTTGGCCACAATATAAAGAGGACACTTAAGAAGACCAACTCAGATCCTTTTATTGCTTACATGTTGTTAAAATTTCAGTCTAATAAAGCTCATTTTTTGCACAGCGGTATTTCCTTTAGTTCTGTGTCTTGCTCCAGCATGACCAATCTACCTTAATACCCTGCTGTGATACCCATGGCCTTGTTAAGCCTTCCTACATACACAGTCTTCAGCTTTCCTCATAAAGAGATTATCAGGGTTATTCCAGCCTGATGGATAGGTAGCCTGAGATAGGTAGATATTTTCTTCAACAGAGAATTGTAGCATGATATTGGAGGTGGAAATAATAAATAACTGTCCATTTAAGTCTATCTTATCTCTTTTTTTTAATTTAAACTGAAATAATATTTTTGCTCTAGGGTCAGCTTTCAAAAGGGATTTTATGAGCAGGTCATTCCACTTTGCTGGATTCTGCAGAGCTGAGGTATCTCCTCATTGCAGGTCTGTTACTAAGAATGCACTTGTTTCAGAATTTGCTTACCCATAATTTTGTCACTACTAAAACAAAAATGCTGTTCCAAGATCCTCCTGTGAACTTAAAACAAGTATCCATTACCTAGACAAGCTATGATTTCTTTTTCACCCTTGTCTGTGTATCTGAAAAATTGGTTTTACATGCAATGCTTACAGCTCTCCCTTTATCATTACCTGTCTTGATCTGGATGGTGATCTTGATTTGAACCTTAAGAGGGAAGATTAAATAGAAGAAATGAAGCTCAAAAACAGCCTTGGCAGACACAGAGCTGAATGTGCAAACAGAGAGATAACTGTCCTCATCTCTTCAGCATCCACTGATGTTTTCAGGTGATGTTCACAGCCCAGGGCTGCAGCACTTGGCTGGGATTGGACTGAGAGCTGAGCCCAGAGCTTTGGTGTTTCATACAACATCTCTGAGTGACTTTGTGTGTCTGGATACCTTATCTATGGACAGAGAGACACACATGTGCAAATGTACATACACATTTACAGATTTCCAAAATTTATCACATTTTATGTGTATTGACATCACTGAACAAGAATGTGTTTAAACATAATAAACATTCAGGGTTAAGTGCTTCAGCTCCTCATCATGCTTCCAGTTCTGACCATAAGAAATGGGTAGAATTTGGCAATTTGGCTTCAATGTATAATCACTCAGCCATATTCACCATAATTGATAATGAATCTTGAACTGAAGGTAAAAATTAGGAACCAATGTTCAACATTTGGTCTTGAATTACTATGATTTATCTCATATTTTATATTGATTTTTTTCCTTTTTAATTAAAAATCAAACTAGGTGTCACCATTTGAGAAAGCCAATAGGAATGTGGAGTTTAGCACTGAGATGAAATGATCCTTTTTCCTCCACTCAGCTGTGTTCCTCTGTTTGCAATGAGTAACAAACCTTTTTTTAGCTGTCTCACAAACATACACTTGTAGATGCACTTGCAGTTCTAATCCTTTATGAGAAATAAGCTCCTCAATTCCATCTGAGTTCCAATAATAGATGTTTTCAGACAGCAGACTTGGGAAGTCAATTTGGCTAATCATGGCTATCTAGCCTGTCTGCCAGAGAGGTTAATCAGTACTTCTTGCTACAAGTGAATGCCACATGGTCAAGATCGTTTCTCAGCCAAAAGAACATAAACAAACAGGGGTTTTGTCATCCTCTACGTGAACTATGTACTGATGTCATGGAAAACAGCTTCACAGGTAACAAACTTTAATTCACAACCAAATTCTGTGGTCAAAACTGACAAAAAAAGATGTATCCACGATGATGGTCCAATGAACTCCCAGGTTCCTGGTTGGTTGTGCCCAGGATCCAGTTACTGCACAGGCAGGAACATGGCCCAAAGCTCCTCTCACACACATGGACACCTCTCACTCAAGAGCAGCCAGCAGATTGGGCTGTTCCAGCCAAAGGGCCAAAGAAGCCCTCAGAGGGATCCAGCAGAAAAATAATCATTCACCAGAGAGTGAGGGGTGAGGGACCCACAGTCCCTGTGTGTGCTGCCCCCTCCCCAGGGAACACTTCCCTGCACAGCCCTGTGCTCCAGGGAAAACTGCACTGCTGGTGCTCTAGGAATGTGCCCCCTCTTCACAGGGTGACAAAACTATACTTTGTCTCCTCAAAAAGGAAAAAAGCCCTGAAATTTCTCTCCTCAATTAGGTAAAAAGACACCTCATAGGACATAGGGGACTTCACCTCAAACTTAAGGATGGCCAACTGGACAGAAGCCAAAAAGTTCTGTAAGCAATTTACTAGGAAAAGAAAAGAACAAAAGGAATAATCGCTTTTGTGAGGTGTTTTACCAGGAGCAAGAGCCTCTTGCCCTGGCTCGGTTTTTCTCTGTAAAGAGCTTTGTTATTTTGCCTTTTATTAAAACTTTTCTGTTTCCAACACTGCCACAGAAGCCATCCTGCTGATTTTTTGCCACCTGAGGTGGCTGAGCTATCTCAGGTGTGATGTAAATCTCCAAGAGATTATGAGACCTGGCTCAAGAAGACCCCTATATCAGTGCTCCTTCACAGCTCTGGGTAGTGTTCCCTTCCCCTGGGCAGGAGAACCATCTCCTGCCTGGCTTCCAGCAGATCCTCTGCTGTGAAGGTTGAGCTCTGTCCAAGGTTAATGCATCTCAGCCCTTGTGATTGGACTCAGGCTGTTATAAGCTCCATGATTCATCCCATTGTATGTCATTACCATGCTCTGTGGGGAAAATGTGCCAAGAATTTGTGTGCTTTGCTGTCCATGCCCAGTGCACCGTGAGCTTTAGGGGTCCTTCTGCCATCTTGCACCCTATGGCACCGCACACACGGACCATGTACGTCCTACAGGACCTACTCAGCAGTTGGGAATGTCTCCTCTGTGGAGTATGTCCTGGTAAGAACAGTCACTGCAGAATGATCTGTCATGTTGGTAACACTTCCTTTAGTTTGTGCCCAGACTGCTGCAGGCACTTGTTTATTTTTTCTTCTTCTCCCTCTGATTTTTGTTTTAGAGTTTTCTTCTACTGAGATCTCATATTCTCTCAGCTGGGTTTTGTTCAGCAGCTCAAAATAGCAGGGCCAGCAATGCCTGGAGTTACCTGAGAGCAAGATTTCTCCTTCTAAGCTTTAGAAATTAGCAACACCTGTATTCTGTCCATTCACTTTCTTACATTGTTTTCTAGATCAAAATCTGTGCGTCTAAAGGTCACTGAATTACTTGATATGTGAATGTGCAGTTGTTTCCTCTCACTCTGCTGCTGTTCTTACCAAATAAAGCACTCTTTCCTTGCTTGAATTTGGGAATCCACATTACAGCTTTTCAACATGACCAGAATTGGATTCCCTCAGACGCAGCTTCACAGGGACAGGGCTAGAATCACTCACCCAACTCACCCAGGCTATTCTGTCAGTGGGTGTGCCTGAGGAATCCCATTGCCTGTCTGGTTTTGTTATTAATACCTGTCTCCCTGGGTCTTGCATCACAGATAGAACCTTGCACTTGCAGGAAAAGCAGAATTTATCTTTTTCCAGAGTAACTGATGTACAGGCCCACACCTCACAGAACCAGCTTTGTACCAAGGGCCAGGAACTTCATTCTGAGGTGTTTCATGCCTGAGGCTGCTTTGTGCTTCTGTGTAAGTGCCTGAAGAGCTGTTAAGCTGCACTTCTGGGGGAAGCAACAAGGAGAGGGAGAACTCAAGGGAGATGTGAGATCTTGTCAAAATTCTATTTTTACACATTATTCTCTGGTCAGAACATTGTTGCACCACCAGAGCACACCCCCGTGTTCCAGTGAAGACTGGCATGTGATAGGTATCAACACCCTGAGACATATTTTTGAGTTTTCAAAACCCAATATTTTTTCTATTATTTTGTAAAATATCTCTGGATTTTGTTGGATATGCTATTGCTCTTGAAGTAGCCAAAGAGATTTTGTGGTAGAAATGTTTCCTTCCAAGTCCTGTGTTGCTTTTAGGGCTGGTGTGAAGATTGCCATTCATGATCTGTACAGTAACATTTATCATTAGCTCCAAATAAGTTTTTGCTGATTTTCTGGTTCATCTATCAAGAAAATATTAGTGTCGTCAGTGTAGGGGGCTTAATATAGTAGATGTTTTCCAAGATGGATATAAGGCTCTCTGTAAAATAAAAAATGTAAGCACAAATGAATAGAGGTGTTCAAAACTTGATGAATTTTACCAGTTCTGTTATATTCAGTATCCAGCTCTGCAGGAACTGTCCTGAAAATTGCAATTAGACACTGGGCCATGAGCTGTTTATACCAGGGTATTTTTCAGCATTTTCCCTCAAGGTTTTAATAGTATTTTATAGACTCAGGAGCCTGTTAGTAGTTAGTTTGATTTGGGTTTACCTCTGTTTTCATTGAATTAATGCCTAAAAAAGGTGAAGTTTCTATACACACTTCAAACAGCAGCCCATAAAGGAAATGGAAAGAAAATTCAAACAGTTTTATGCAGCTTATTATATCTGATAGTCCTTGGAAGAGGACTGAATAAATAATAGTAGACTGAATCACTTTGCAAACTACATTCAAGAAACTTCAAAATGATGAAATAAATCTCATTCTCTCTGAGTTGATGGTTTGTTTTCCCTTCTTGCCCTTGCAGAGGATGCAAGTCATTTGCTAAGTACAGCAATAGAGTTTTTCTGCAGATTACTTTACCCAAAACAAACAGGCTTTGTTCTTACCTTTCAAGTCTGCAGTCTGGTAGGGTAGGTGTGCATGACAGATTCTTGATAAATAAATGCATAATAAAATGTGGCTAGACTTTCTTTTCCCACAATGTATTGTAATATCAAAAAGAGCTTGGCAGATACTTTACCTTTCCTGTGGCAGGCATACACATAATTATTTCTCATCCTTGCAAATGTAAAAGCAAAACCAAAAACAAAACCACTTTGTTTCTGGCTGGGATTAAAATTGAAGCTTGCCATTTGGTGGTGACATGAAGAAAGGAATTAATTTTGGTGATATGAATTCCATTTCCTAGCTATTCTACACATTTCATTCGCTCAAATTCTGTAACTGTTTTGAAAATAGAATGCAGGGAGGCAGGAATTTTTGAAGCTTCCATAGCTCTAATTACTTTCTAGTGACCTTTTTCTCAAGGACTGTATCCCACTCTTTTTCTTACTTCTGCTTCTGTAATGGTGACTGTCACACACAGAAATATCCACATTTCTGTTTTCTTTAGAATTGTGCATAACTAAAATTTAAAAACGTATTTCAAGGACTGAACAGATTGTTAAAACCAGGAGAGGGAGAGATGGGAATTGCAAAGTCAATTGGTGAGGAATTATACAGAAGAGAGACAAGAGGACAGAAAGGAGAAATGATGGTCAGGGAGCTGGGGTCAAATAATGGAGGAAAAAAAATCACAGCAGAGCCTCCACTGACACATGAATGGGGAAATCTTCAGTGAGCAGCAGCCTTGACCAGGGTTAAGAATCAGGTGTAAACTAGCAGGAAAATTTCTTGTGATCTGTATGACTTACTGCACTATTAGCTCAATTCAGGTTACTTTACTTTTCTTTGTCCTTCATTTTAATTCCCCTTTTTACTCCCAGTTGCTCTCTAACCAGATGGGTTTTTTTCTGAGCTTCCTTTATCCCACCACTTTCACTGACTCAGCTAGAATCCCCTTGTCTGTACTATCTTGGTTTGGTTTTTAAGTCTAAAAAAAGCCTGGTGCCATTTTCTTCATTATTTCACTTTGTAATTTTGAGGGCCTTTTCTTTCTTTCTTTCTACTACAGAAATCATTAGTTTTCATCCAGTAATAGTGAGAATAATTTGACTTTGTATATATCAAAGTAGGCCTATGATATAATAGAGGAATACAGAAAATGCTGTTAGCAAATATGAAAATCCAGAGTTTAAACTCTAAGTAGTTTTTTATTGTCAATAGTGAAACCCTTAACTTTTCATAAATTAAAGCTATCCTCTCTAATACAAGTGTCCTTTTCATAAGCAAATTAGTACTGATTTGCAGTTAATCTATTAAATGGTTTGCTTTAGTTCAGAGACTTCATATTTTATGGCAAATTATTTTTCTAAGAGACCAAAGCTACTTCATTAGCTTTCCAAAATACGAGGCAATTATTAATTAGATACATCTTTTTTTCCTTACCAATAAATAATCTAATGCACGTTTGGTTGCAGCAAAGTCTCAGCTATGCAGTAAAATCTTCTAGCCTTGATTTCAGAAATTAGTTTTCTGTACAGAAAAGCATTCCTGGGAACTGCTGAGCAATTGTGGCCTCTGCTGGAAGCCTTAAAATGGCTTCTGACAGGTAGGAACCACTGGAAATCATCATTGCTGTTACTTTAGGCACTAATCTGCAGCGTGCTGGGCACTGCACAGATGAATTAAGAGATTGCACCTAGTCTGAGGAGTTTACAGGAGAAATAGTAAAGGAACAACATAAACATAAATAGAAAATATAAATGAAATCAAAGAGTTCATCAGTGGCAGTGACTCTTAAGCTGCATGTGCTACATTTGAAATAGTGTAAGATACTGGTGAGTATTCACCATGCTTATGGACATGGTTATAGGTATCCTGATAAGCCAAATATTCCAAATTCTTCATTTGAAACAATATTCCTTATCATTATTTCTAAATACAACAGTGAAACAGGGCTAAATTTTTGTTTAGGAAGAAATTCAATATTGAGTTTCTGCTGGAAAAAAAAATATGACATTCACACATATATGACAGAGGGAGGCTTTATTGGAAGTACAAAGAACTATATATTCATTCATCTGGGATTTCCTCAAGCCACCATTCATGATTCCAACCCAGAGTAAACCTCAAGGTGCTCACAACCCCAGTGCTTTAAGTGATACAAGGCTGTGCCTCAGCATGAAATGTACAATAAAACACAAATTTCACTTGCATTCTTGGAAAGAGACTTTCCATTTGACAATTTATAGCGAAGAATGAACTGATTGTGGAGTTTTGAAAAATGCAAATGAATTTATGGCTTTTCTCAGAGTGGAGCATTTGCCATCCTGAACATATGGTTCATAAAGGCTTCAGCAACTGTTTGCTGTGGTTAAAAACAGGCTTGTGGGAATTCTAAAAAGCAATGCAGTAAGATCAGAGCTCTTTGATGTCAGAAGGCCCTGAAGCCAAGGCTGCCTCACTCTCCCTGTGCATCCCTGCCTTCTGTGATGATCTGTACAATAGGACTGTCCTTTTAAAATATCTTTATATTGTGACTGTGTCAAAATACAGACATGGCCATAAGAACCTCTTAGCTCCAAGTGTCATGCAATGGAAAATAGACCTGCATGAAACTTGTTGGGAAATAGGATTAGTTTAGTACAAAGAGTAGCCCATTTACTGGATGGTCAAACCTGATTGTCACACTTGAAGGAACCAGTTTGCCATCCCAATTAAACCTTCAGGCATTCTTTGAATAAATGGGAAAGCTTCCATTGCTTTTGGTCAAGTGATGAGTTTAGCCATAAACAGCTTAGGGTGTATGAACAGCTCTTGAAGGGGATGCAGGGCAGAGCTGAGATGGGATTTCTGCCTAGAGCAGGGAAAGAGCACTATGAACTCTCTGCCTATTCCTTATCCTTCCAGCAAAGCAACTGGGGAGGGTGTTGTCATTTCTTAAAATTCCTGCAGAGGAAGAATATTCAGAGAAGACTTAAAAAACTATTTACTGAGGACAGAAACAAACACGGGATGTTTCTGTTTTCCTCAAGAGAATAAGTCTTCAGGTAGTCCTTTTGTGGAACTTAAATATAACTGAAATATAAATCAAATACCAACATAACAGCATTCTTTATTTCCTAAGGATTTTAACTTCTTATACATCCCTATTTATTTCAATATGTCTGTTTAATCCTTCTTGGCTTTTGCAGGGACCTTCAAGGTCCTTTTTTGTCATAGCTTAGTTATCAGGCTTCAATAATATGCTTTGAATTATTCCAGATCCTTTCGGTGCAGGTGGAGAGCTAATATAAATCAGGTGATGAAACTGGGAATCAAGAGGAATGTTAGATGGTATTATTGGTTTTTTTCTTTGCAGATTCTATAATACTATTTTGTTTTTAAAAGACTCTTAGATACTCCTGGAGGAGGGAAGTAATATCCTTGAAGTCCTGGTGGAACAGCTGGAGCAGAATTCAGAGGAAAATAAGATACTTTTTCTTTGCTTTTAAACCAAGGAAAGTGTTTCATGTGTTAGTGTCTTACAGGGATGAAGACAAGGAATTTTATACCTTTTGATTGCAATGAAGAACCAGCAAGTAATAAAAAACAGCATAGCAAAAACAACAATGTAATTTCAAAGCCCATGTTAAGGTAAAATGCGGATCCTTTTGAAATTACATCAGCATTCTGCTAGGGAATGAATAGAGAGGATATCAGTCCTCATTTCCTCATTGCCAAACAGACAAGTAGAACAAGATTGGCCCAGTGTGATGAGATACCTAAAATGGAAAACTAATAATGTCATTGGAATTAGTAGGGAGAAAAAACAAATTCTAACTCAGTCTGTGGAGGAGCTGCCCTGTCAGTGAGCCTGATGTGACTCCATGCCCACCCAGGGACCATTGAACAGATGTGCCTGAATCAGAGGGAATCTGACTCAAAGATCACAGACACTGCACGTTCCTGGAGATTTCAAGGCAGGACAGTGCCTATATTTTATTTGGACTGTGAATAACTAAAATGCTTGAAAATATGGGGAAAATATTCTGATAACTATAGGGTACAGAGTCCACAAGGGGTCATAGGTTAGATTTTGCCACAAACTGTAAAAATAAGCTTGCAGATGAGCAACTGAAAATGTGATTTTCTAAAGATGCACTCTCAAATTGTGAACAGCTGTACTCATTTCAATCTGAGAAACTGCAAGGTCTGTATAAAGTCTTTGTGAAGAGCTAAATATTCAAAGTATATATTTTGCACTGTGGTAACATTTTGAAATGGTGGGAGTGAAACATTCATAATTGAGAAAGCTTTGCCTAATATGAGAACAAGACGAATTCTGACTGTCAATAACACAACTGGTATTTAAATCCTAAGCAGGTGAGGATGCAAGGTGGAAGGAAATGCATTTCTCAGCTTGAAGAGCTTCAAGCCTTGCTTGAAGCTGAGTGTAGCAAGCAGTAAGTACAGCCTTACCTAAGTAATATTCTATACATGATACTGCTGTGCCCAGTTCCTGTAGCCTCTTGATTACATTAGTATTCTAAGTCCTCTGTGGGGAAGTGCTAACTTTGGCAACTGCAGCTTCCCAGCTCTAACACTAATGAAAAGGGAGCGCAAGTGAAAAACCTTCCGTTTGTTGGGTTGCTGCTGCTGCAGAGCCAGCAGAGGGAGCTTAAGTAACAAACCCTCTTCCCAGGGCTTATTAATAATGCAAAGGTACATAAACAAATAAACAAAAGTCTGCCATGATAGCCTATTCCCTGTAGGAAATGGGAGGAAAAAGAAAATCTGTAGCTCTTGAATGGAAAATGGTAAAATCAGTAGGGAAAGGAAACTTTCCTAGTAAACAAGAATGCACTAAAATTAACAATTAAAAAAATAGTGTTTTAAAAATCTATAAATCTCTGTCAGATTTACAGAGAATAAATGGTATTGCTGTGTTTCTAAACTTTTATCTATACCCAAGAAATTTATAGTTAGTCTTGTTTATTTTTGCTTTTTATGAATGCTCAGAGTTTCAAAAAGCAATGTCTTGACTTTTTCATTTACACACCACTGTCTTACAGGGGCTGTGACCTTAGGAAAAATAGTTGGGATAGATTTGCACTGCACTTTCTAACACAGTAGAATAATGTCCAAGAAATTCCCAAACCCTTTATCTCTTTACCCGTCTGAGCAGGACAATCAGGATGGTAGAAAGTAAGCAATAAAGAAACAGGAAAATAATGTCCCTCTCTTCTTCAAGGAGCTACATAACCTCAGTTGCCTTCTTCAGCTTAGACGAGCTCCAGGATCCCTTGACAGAGCAGTGACAGAGAACTCCAGTTCCTGCTCAGCTGAGGAGCCTGGGGCACTTTGTTAGAATGTCATCAGCACCTTATTTCAAGTGTATAAATTTGGCCTATGCTGGCATCTTGGAGGAACATAATTTTGAGAAACTATATTGAGGTCTGGAAAAGACATGAAGAACAATCACAACTGTGTTCTCAGGTGGGTTTTCTTTCCTTGTTTTATAATATGTATTTTCTGCTCAATATTTATGGCACTATTAGTTATAGAAGGGTCGGGGTTTTAAAGAAATTATATCAAATATTTTCTAAGAACTAGTGGCTAGAAAGATTGGTTAGTATTGAATAAGAGTTTTCTAATACCAACTTTGCTGTTCGAGCCCAATATTGATTGTGTAGCTTGTGGCAGAGCTGTCCACAGGGCACATTGTAAAATGATATCCTCTCACTTAGTTTCTTTCACTTGAGGCATATTAGAGGACAGCTGCTGAAACAAGTGTCAGTGATCTATAGACTGCAGAATGTACAGTTGATTTCCAGCGGCACACACATTTATTTCACGTTGCCACTTCTAAGTGCCAGGTTTGGGGGTGCTCTCCTTGAAAATGCTAGACTTTCAAGTTATGCACACTGTTCTGATTTGCTTTGCATCTCCATAAATAAAACTGGTTTATGGCTTTGACAACAGGAAAGCAAAGCCCTCAATAAAAAATTTCTGAGTTCCTTTCTTCTTCTTGTGGGTCAATACAGCACTTGGCTGCTTGCCTCTTTGCAGCCAAGCAATCAATCCCCTTCAGAAAAGACCTAGACCAATTTCACACTTGCTGTGTACTTCATAATTGGCCCAGTTCATTCCAGTGTCAAAATTATTTATTTTGTCATGATGATAATCTCTTTCCAGTAGTCCTAAAGTGTCACCTTGTGGCTTGTGCTGGTTATGATTTTATATCTTCAAGAGAAAACATCCCTAAACATCAAATACAGAAAATCTGTAAGTTCCTCTCCAGGTATTTGTAAAATTAATTTGGGGAGTCAACATTATTTTATTTTAACTGAGATTGCATTACTGGGGTTTACTTTTGAAATAACTGGTGATAGGTAAGAGCAAAAAACTACTAAGTAGTTTATAATCTATTTGGAAGATACTGATAGATTTTTCTGTGGTTAAATGCAGTCAAATGACTTTAGGATGTGTGAAAAAACAAAATGTAACAAATCATTAGATCTTTAAAATGCTGACTGCTAAGTAATAAACCTGATTTTCACACTAAAACCAGAAATGTTTATTTTGGATGGAAAACGTATGTGTTCTCTGACTGTTTAGCTGGTGAGTAGGGTCAGAGACACAGGCACCAACTTAGGGAACAGTTGTATTTACTAAGATGGAAAACTGCAAAGAATCACAAAAGGATAAGCTAAACAAGGCACCTAACCATGAGCAAAGGATTGCAAAGGGACAAGCTGAGCAATGCTAATCATTGCTAGGAAAGAATGCCCACAGTGATTAAGGAAGATCCATCACACATCATCCAAGCCCAAGAGCCACCAGCTCTGGGGGGAAGCTGTCACAGCCAAGGGCTGGAGAACCACACCAGGAGCTGGGAACTCCTGCAGCACCTCGTCCTCTGCAGGCCACGTGGCTCCCCCACTTTGCTGT
>WBNP01005434.1:2682-13217 GCA_013401095.1 Passerina amoena
GGAGTTAGCAGGAGGCTCTGGAGCCCCGTGGAGATCTCATTTTGGGACTGTTTGTGCAAGAGTCATCTGTCACAGGGTTATTAGGAAGCTAATGGGGGACTGCACATAAGTTAGGCAGGATTGGCTATTGTCCTTGGAAATCAGGGAGCATTTGAAGATGGCATTGGGAACTCAGGCACTGGGAAAGGGCCTGGAGGCAGTTCCAGAGGGCTTGAGAACCCTTTAGGAGGGAGCAGCAGGAGAAGCAGCTGCTGGGGAAGGTGCCAGGGGCTCCTGGCGGGGCACGGAGGCAGCAGAGCAGTTTGTAAGCCAGCCTGGCAGCTGGAGCAGTGCGTGCTGCGTTTGGCTGCGCTGGGCTTGGCTTTCCTCCAGAGGCGTGCTGGGCTTGGGGCTGGGATAGAGAGCACTGTGAGCTGTCCTGCACCATGGCAGCACCAACCCCTCCCTGAGCCTGAGCCTGTTTGGGGCACTTCACAGGGTCTGCAGAGGCATGGACATCTCTGGGACTTGGGGCTTTGCATTTATTCTCAGCATTGCCCAGGTCTCCTTGCAAGAGGGTAAACACAGTGAGATGTTGAGAACAGTCTCAAGATTAAATTTTTTATTTAGACTTTAGATACTTGGCAGATGAAAAAGAAATTCTAATTATCAAAGAAATCTCAATTACCAAATGAAATACCAGCAGAATAATTTTTTAGGTGTGTATTGAAAGATTAAGGTGACTGGGGTTATTATTGTCCCTTTTGCATTTTCAGAGCCCAGGCAGACATTATTTATTAGCACTATTTTTACCATAGTAGTTAATTTTGGATAAACATTAGGATTCTACTCCATCTGATCCTCAGTGGAGTGTTGCAATCCCTGTTGCTGCTGCTGTTATAAATGTGATTGCAGATGCAGGAGCTCAGCTAGAACATACCGTCTTCACACACAGGAAAAGGAAGGTTGCACAGGGAAAATGCCAGCAAACCAAAGACCAAAATAAGTTCTAAGATGGTTTGATTTCCGTGTGCTCTGTCAAAACCAATTCTTTGGCCAATTTCTGGCTTCCTCTTAATTGCAGGCTCTGCCATCCGTGCCCTCGTTGGTGCTGAGGGCACTGAGGAGCCTCTGCAGCCCCGAGGGGAGCCTGTGCTGCTCCATCCTGAGGGATCCTGTGCTGTCCCTGCTCTCCCTGCCCCTCCCTGGGCTCCTGCCAATCCCAATCCCAGTCCCAGCTGCCTCATCCCGGGGCTTTCATCTCCTGATTAACAGTCAGCATCTTTTGGAGAGACCTGGGCGTGGCTTTCTCCTTGTTTTTTTGACAAACCCTTGGCTTCCAAGCTTCGAGAGTTCACAGCAGGAAAGAGGTGGGGGCAGGTTTTGCCAAAGAGCAAAAGGTGCCCCTGCAAAGCCATTCCTTCCATGTATTCACACAGAAATGCATGAACTTGTACTTGTGTGCCCACAGACAGGCCTGCAGTGGCCTCTGGGGCTGGCTCCAGCTTGGAGTTAAACCTTCAAACCTTTTCCTTGTTGGAAGGGTGGAATTGGCAGCCCCTGAGCCCCAGGGACACCTGGGCATGGAACCCCAGGGACACCTGGGCATGGAACCCCAGGGACAGCTGGGCATGGAACCCTGAGGGGCACCTGGGCATGGAACCCTCAGGGGCACCTGGGCATGGAACCCCAGGGACACCTGGGCATGGAGCCCCAGGGACACCTGGGCATGGAACCCCCCCAGGGACACCTGGGCATGGAACCCCAGGGACCCTGACCCCCAGGTTGGGCTCGGGGCAGCTGCAGAGCTGGGATTGCTGGGAGGAGCAAGGGAGAGCACAGAGGGAGCTGAGAGAGGCTGCAGGGGTCAGGGAGGGAGGGGAGAAGGGAGATCAGGGATGAGGGATGGTCACCCCAGTGCTGTGGGCACAGGGGCAGCAGCAGTGGCCAGGCTGCATCCCAGGGCCCCATCCTGTGCCACAGTGCCCAGGCCAGCAGTGAATGTGGCTCACAGCCACCCCACAGGCAGGAGGGCTGCACCTGAGGCTGGTGGAAGGTCCCTGTGCCTTTTGGGATGCCCACACAGCACCGGCAGGGCAGAGAGCAAAAATGGGGAGATTTTCCCTTGAGCCACCAACAGTGAGGGCTGAGACAGTTTGGACAAGCTGTGGAAGCTCTCCAAACAGCCTAAATAATCACCAGCCAGATTCCTGCCGGCCCCAGCAGTTGCTAGTGGCTGTTCTGAAACAAATACAACCCCAGTTTGCTCTCCCAGAGTCATTCTCAAAGCACGAGATAAACTCCATCCTCTGCAGTGCTGCTGCCAGAGCCGGGCAGTGACCCCTGAAACAGCCCTGACCCTGCTGGGACACCTGGGCTCCTGCTCAGAGCCACCCCTGTCCCCCCTGGGCACGGGGGGGAGCCATCACCCCTGCCCAAAAACCAGCAACCAGCCAAGGGGGGTGAGCACCCTGGCATGAGGGCACAGGAGGAAACAGGGACTGGCATCCAGAGCCCTGTGTCACCTCCCTGGCCCTGTGTCACCTCCCTGGTGTACCCAGAGCCCTGTGTCACCTCCCTGGCCCTGTGTCACCTCCCTGGTGCAGCCCCTGGGGCAGGAGCCCAGCCATTCCTGGCAGGTTTTAATAGAACCAACTATATTTAGCAGAAAAATAAATCCATTCTTGGCTTGCCCAGCCCTGTGCTGGCTGCTGAATGGGCAGAGCTCACAGTTCACAGGAAGCTGTCCCGGGGCAGGGGCTGTGCAGGGCAGGGAGCCGGCCCTGCCTGTGCTCGCTGTGGGCGCTGCAGAGCCCTGGGCAGCGCTGGCAGGGGCAGCTGCTCTCAGTCTGCTCTCTGTGTGTGTTAGTGCTGTGCACGGCAGTGAGGAGAGCAGCCTGGCCTCTGTGGGGGCACAGGGACCCTGCCTGGCCTGGCCTGGCCTGTCCCTGAGGCTCCTGGGACAGCCCCTGAGCGTGGCCATTCCCTGGCAAGGGATGCTCTTGGCAATTCCCTGAATTCTCCTTGTGCCAGGGGTCCCCAGAGCCTGCTCCTGAGCACAGCCACCCGTGTGCCTGCGCAGCTGCCAGGGCTGCAGCTGGGGCACAGCTGGGGCTCTGCTTAAATTGCTGTCATTCTGTCCCTCCAGAGCCTGAGCAGCCCCTGCTGAGGCCCCAGCTGTGCCCGAAGGAGCAAATTCTGCTGGGTGAGCCCAAATTCTGCTGGGTGAGCCCAAATCTTCCCCCACCGCCTCCCTGGACCTGGGTCTTGGGGGGTTTATAAACCAAGTTCAATCTTCTGACGCTAAATTCAATAACTGTGAAGGCCTGGCAGTGCCCGGGCTGCCAGCTCAGCCTCCTGCTCGGTGCCAGGGCAGTGCAGCCCCACAGGGGGAGGTGGGCACGCTCCCAGTGGGTTTGGCTGGGCTCCCCCCCGTGCAGCTCCTCCTTCCCAGGGTGTGAGCACGCCAGGACACCCCAAACACCCCAGGACACCCCAAACACCCCAGGACACCCCAGACGGCAGGGAGGGAGCCTTGCCCTGGGCCAGCAGCTCCTGCCCCAGCCCTGGAGATTTCCCTTCTGCAGCACAGCCCAGCTCCCTCCCTTGGCTTCAAGCCCCTTTGAAATCACATTACTGCCCAAACAGGTCCGTGGCTCTGTGTTGGAAAGCCCAAGTCATGCTGAAGGAGCTCCCCAAACCACTCTCTTCCCAGGAAGGCAGTTCCCATGGGCTGACGTGTCCCCCTCAGCGCTGGGCTCCCTCCCACGCTGCCCTGGGACCCCGTGGGCTTTGGGGAGGAAGGAGCTCTGACCTGGGCTGGTTTCCCTCGTCCATCCTCCCAGCTCCTGGAGGGATTGCTCCAGCCCTGGGACTCACAGGCTCTGGGCTCTCAGCATGGAAATACCATCCCTGTGCTCAGGGCCTGCTGGCCATCACTGCAGCTCCCATTTTAGGACATATTTTCCCCAAACTGCTGCCTTATTTGGCCTTTCCCCCCGTGGTTCTGGTGACATCACCCAGCAGGCAGTCGGTCCCGGGGCCAGCACCCCGAGGGACCCCGTGAGGAGCCGTGGGCAGGGTGGGCTGGGGTCGCCCCCCCCAGGGGACAGCAGGGCTGGGGCTGCCAGGGGGCTCTGACCCTTCCCCATGGAGGGGACAGCTGCTCTGGGTGGCACGGGGCAGGGGACAGCACCCTGGCTCCTGCCAGGCACTGCGGGGTTTGAGGGTCACCCAGCCTGGCCCTTCTGTCTGTCCCTCGTGTTCGTCCCTCCTGTCTGTCTGTCCTGTCTGTCCCTCCTGTCTGTCCCTCCTGTCTGTCCCCACAGGGTGTCCCAGCTCACAGGCAGCTCTGTGCCAAGAGGCCACTGCTCCTGAGGAAGGTGTGACAGTGACACCCCTGTGTGTCCTGGCTGTCAGTCAGGGGAACAGGAGCTCTCCCTCCCACTGGAACTGCTCCAGAGCCCTGAGCCCTGCCCTACCCTGAGCCCTGCCCCGAGTCCTGCCCTGCCACCTGCCACATGGCTCTTCCCCTGCCCATGTTCCCATCCCAGGAGAAGTGGAGAACCAGCCCCTGGCCCAATAAACCCCCTTGATTTCCCTGCTCTGGAGCCTTCACCTTGCCACGTCAGAAATTCCCAGCCCAACTCATCTCCTTCTGGCTGGAACTCTGCTATAAAAAACTTCTGTGCCAAGAGCCAATTAGAAATAAAAAGACTTATTTTGAAAAATCAGATGAAGGGGATATTTCTGGGTTAGGGATATTTCCTGACTGCATAAATACAAACAAAACAAAACTGGCATATTAATGGTTCTTCAGAGATAACTCAATTTATTTTGCTACATTTAAGAATGAATCTGAGTCATTCTTTTATCAGAAGTGGTGCTGCCAGCTTGTGCTGCTGGTATTTCTGGGGGCAGAATGGCTGAGCAATGCTGAGTTTTGGATGTCCATCAGTCGGACCAGGACAGGGCCTTCATTTTCCAGGTAAGCTGCTCTGAGAACCAATCCATAATGAGAACTAATTCAGAATGTTACATGCTATTTTTAATTTTCTATACTGTTTATGTGGAAAACCATAACGAAGATCTCTGAGGCAGGATTCACGAAGCAGCAGCAGGAATTGTGCTCAGCCCTTTGGTAACTCCATGGGGGCTGGAGTTCCCTTGATGTCTTGCGTCTGGTTTTGACAGGGAACCACTCAGATGGTGAAGACATCAGCTGGCCACGCTCATCCTCCACTCCAGAAAACGAGGAAATGACTCTTCCAGGTGGGAGGGGAAGGAGCAAAGGCCCTGCAGATGACTGCAGGGGTACCTGTGGTGCATGGCTCCATGATTCCAGAAGGCTGATCAATCACTTTATTATTCTATACTTATTAATAAACCCACTGCCCTCACTGACAGTCTGATACAGGTGGATCCAACTGGTCCTTGAATCCAAACCCATCACCAGTGGCCAATTAAGAAATCACCCTTTGGTAAGCAAATCTCCATAGCACATTGCACATGTGCACAGCAACAGGAGCAGCACGTGGAGATAACAATTGTTTATCATCCTTTTCTCTGAGCTTCTCACAGCCTTCCCCAGCACAGGGCCTGGGAAAGTTGTGTTCTCTCTCTGTGGCCAGAGAGCTGCTGCCACAGGTACAAGAGTTGTTTAGGCACTAAGAACATATGAAATAAATTGCATTTTAGGATTAAGGACAAAAATCTAGGGAGGCTCTGAGACAAATCTGAGGCCATGTGAGAGGTGCAGTTAATTGAAGTGTCTCAGATGTGGTTTTTTTAACCATTTGGAATTTGTTTTCCCAGAACTGGGATCTCTTTTGGAGAGCTGTGGCTGGGGCTCACACACATCACTTTGAATTTGGTACTTCAAAACCAGCTGGGGTTCCACACCCAGCTGCACTGAATGCCAGGAAATGTGGATTACTGTCAGCCTTGCATTTCCACAGGGCTGGCCTGCGTGGTCTCCTCCTTGCAGCCCGTTCCCAGAGGGACAATCACAGGATCCTGGGGAGCCCCAGGACACAGAGTGCAGAGGGTGCAGCACGTGCAGCTGTTATTGCTGAGCCAGATGTTCCTCAGGGCTCAGAGCACTCTGCACCCTGTGGGAAGGCTCAGAGCATTGGGCATTGGCTCTGCTCAGGGACCCAGCCAGCTGAACGAGACACAGGTCAGTGAGTAAAGGTCTCTTTTATGAACGAAGGCCATTCATGCTTTGCCAAGGCCTTCCCTTGAGATGCCTGAATAAATTCCCTGGGATTGACAGGGCCTGCAGAGCAGCCCTGTGAGTGAGAGGGACTCTGCTCAGCTCCTTCCTCCTGGGTGTGCAGCTCTGAATCCACTCGGGCAGGAAAGATCATTTTTCAAATCCAAGGAAAACTTGTTGCAGCAATTTTTCCTGATTGTTTTTCTCCTCAGCCCTCGCTGGCTCTGTGCTGTGGGCAGCGCTCAGGCACTCCTGGTGCAGAAATTCAGATATTCCAGTGTGTTTTGTGTGAATCCCCAGGGCTGGTGTCAGCCCCGAGCCCGTGGGAGGGGAGCCAGGCTGGGGCACAGCCAGGGCTCAGCTGTGCAGCTGTATTTTAACACTGAGCTGAGCAGTGCTGGTTGTGCTTTAACACTGCCCAAATATTAACTCTGCCCAGAGGATGTGGAGGTGTTTCCTTGACATGGCAGCATCCGGAGCAGGAGCTGCCAGACACAGACAGCATCTGCTTACAGATCCTTGGGGCAGCCCTGGCTCTGAGACAGAGGACAGGCAGGAGCAGAGGAAAGGCAGGAGAGAAAAGGCAGGCAGCATAGAACAGGCAGGAGCAGAGTTAAAAAAAGTCAGGCAGCACAGAAAAGGCAGCAGCAGAGCCCCTGGGACAAGGGAATTGAGAGGACAGGCTCCTGCTGCCCCCCTGGGCCAGGCACTGACACAGGGCGCTGTGAGCTGGCCCTGCACCAATCCTTCTCTGGAGCATCATTACACACAGTTCCCGTTGTTCCTCATTTGCTCCAGGTGATGTTAGCATTTTTTGTAACATTTTATGAAATCGGGCATCAATCTACAAAACCCTCACTGTGGAGAAAGTGAATTTTGGTGATTTGGCTGAAAAAAGGGAGTTGAAAAGTAAACTCAAGCTCAAATTAGATTTATATTAAGATAACCTCACTTTTTACAGAAGAGCACAGAGCCATGGGGGCTTTCTTAACTCTGCCCTGAAGTAGCAGCTGCTGCAGGTCTCAGGAAGTTTCCACTGAAATGCACCCTCTCTTCATGAATAGTTGCTTTTTCACCTCTGCATTTTTCTCTCTGGGGCTTTTAAGCAAGTTTTATTGTAGTGTTTATACAGCCAACTCACTCTGCCCTTGGTTTATGTTTTTCTCGCCTGCAGCCACTGAATTTTGAGGTTTATTAGTTACAGGTATCTGAAATCACATTTTTTTAGAATTGACTGCCTAATAAAGCCCCTTAAAAGTTTCTGTTTAAGGCAATTGTCCTCCACCCCAGGATCAGGTTCTTCCTGAGTTAGACCCAGGATCAACAACTTCTTTATGGCTGTTTGCTACAGCCAGGCAGGTAACAGGGATCCCATCCATTGCAATCAATCAGGTGTGCATCAGTTCATTGGAGAGCTGCCTTTGCACACCAGCTGTACAGGAGAGGGCTGATGGTTCTCTGGCCTGGAATGATGCAAACCAGAGCCTGAGCAGCACCAGGGCAGCCCCAGCCTGGGCTCTGCTCTCAGCCCCGAGCCAGGCTCTGCAGGGAGAGAGCCACTGCAGCCTTCCCCTCACACAAGGAATTTCTGCACAGTCCCAAAGCATTTAACTCAGAGGTTCAAATCTTCTCCCTAGCTTAACTCAAACCATCTCCCAGGACAAACTACCCTCTCTTAATGAACCTCATCATAGCCCTCTCCTATGCCCTCCCAATCTTAACTGCAGTAGCCTTCCTCATGCTAGTAGAGCGCAAAATTTCTTCAAAAAAAGGGGGACCACAAATGAGACAGCACTGCAAATATTTGCAGATTCAGAGCAGTTAAGCTCTGAAAAACTTCAGCTTGCAAAACATTTGCTGAAATGTGGCTTCTGCCCAGGCAGTGGTTATTTCTCTGTAGGGAGGCTCTGCCCTCCCTCTCTCCCACCCCTGCTCTTGGCTGGGTCGGCACTGGGGGAGAAGGTGAAGGATTTTTGTATCCAAAAATACTTTATTTAAAGCTTCAGGAACATGCAAATCCATTGTCAGTCGTATTTAGAACAACTACACAGAATGCTTGAGTTTAAATTGGAGCTGGATGCTCTCACAGGAGGCACAGATTCCCTGTGCTCGCTGCCCTGGCTATCCCAGGACAGGAGGGGCTCTGTCCTCTGCAGCCCCCACGTTAAAATGCTGTCCTTGCTGGGGAGGATCAGCCCATGCCCACCCTGAATTTCAGCTCCAGTATCAGCACTAAAGGCTTCCATATGTTCTGAGCTGTTTCATGCATTAATTTCACGCTTTTGCTCCCGACACTGGAGAGGCACAGGATTTTGTTAAGCTGTTTAATTGCAGTAAATTTCTTTAGCAGACAGTATTTTATGAGCTGCAGCAATACCTGCAAGGCTTGAGCAGGTGCCAGCAGTCCCAAAGCCTGAAGGCAGTAAGTGTGTGCTGGAGCAGGGACTTCACAAATTACAATTTCTAGATCACAAAATCACAACTCAGAACATGCTGCACTGGGCTGCCACCACGCCTTGTCTACAGTCCCTCTGCAGCTCTCTTGGAGCCCCTTTAGGTCTGGAAGGGATCTACAAGGTCCCCCTGGAGTCTTTCATGCACATAAAATGAACGTGGCCCTGTTCCTGTCAGAGACACCCATGGCAGGGAGGGTGCTGGGGATGACCCAGCCCAGGGCTGCCCCCAAAAGGAGACAAGAGGAGAGGCCAGCCCAGGTGTGCCCCCAAAGCCCTGCTCTGCCCGTGCCTCTGCTCTGACATTTGCCCAAGCTCCCACGTGCATTCTGCAGCCTGGCACCACCTCTGCTCCATGCCACCCCCTGAGGCTGGCTGGTTTTTAACCCTGCCTGGGCTGGAGGGGATCCCCTTTTCCCCCCGAGCTCCCCAGGCAGGGGACAGGAGAGGGTTACCCCCAAACCAGGGTTCTGCTGAAAATCCCAGTTCTGAAGTGCTCGTGCGTCCATGTGGGTCTCCAAACGCAGCAGGAGTGCCACCCATGGGGGCTGGCAGAGAGCTCAGCCCCTGCTGTCTGCACCTCAGCCCCTGGCTCTGCCCCTCCCCTGGCTCCTGTGGGAC
Source organism: Passerina amoena (assembly GCA_013401095.1). Taxonomy (NCBI): domain Eukaryota; kingdom Metazoa; phylum Chordata; class Aves; order Passeriformes; family Cardinalidae; genus Passerina; species Passerina amoena. Next base: position 11,950 of record WBNP01005434.1, read on the forward strand.
CCCAGAGTCCCCAGTGGGACCCCAGTGTCCCCAGTGCTCCCCATGCAGGAAGGTACAGCTGCCTGGCACCTGGAAGGGTCACTGAGGTATTGCAGGGAAAAAGTGACATTGCAGCATCTCAGGGACACACACACCCCCCCCACACCCACCCACTCTGTGCCCCCCAGGACAGCTGATAAAGCTGTTTTCCACAAAATTCTTTACATTCCAGGCCCAGGGTGGCAGCTCCAGGGGCTGAGTCAGCCACTGACCAGGCAGAGCCTGCCCTGCCCTCTCACCAGGGTGAGCCCCTCGCCCTCTGTGCCCACTCCTTGGTTTTTTTGTTGTTGCACAGGACAAAGTCCCAGCTGCGTGTGGCTGCAATTCTATACCACTGCTTTCAGCAAGCTGATCACATTCCTCCAACCCACTGCCTTGGCACAGTGGCAGCAGCCTGTTAGCCTAATTCCAGTAAGGATTTAAAAACCACAAACACCCCTTGTTTTTGACCACAACTGTAGGTTTAGTATGCCAGAAGTTACTGTTGAGATGTGTTATTTCCAAAAGACTATTGCAAGATCTTAGTCATAAGAAGGTTGGACAGACTTGACAAAAGCCAGCAGAGCCCAGCCCCTCCCTTGCTTTCCTCTGCAGCTCCTCCTGGCAGGTACACGTGGGCACAAGGGCTCCCTGGCAGATCCAAGAGGGCCCCAAGGAAACACTTTCCTCACGCTGTGCTGGATGCAAGGGCACAGGGAGTCACTTGCAAGTGAATAGTCAGACTCTTGAATTTGGGAACCTTTCCCTTGTGCTGTGTTTCCCAATGCCCCCAGTCCTGGTGGGAGCCCTGCTGGCTGCTCAGACCCTGCTCTGGCTGCAGGTGCTGCACAGCAGGCTGGCGTTGGCCAGGGTGAAGGGTTTGCCCGTCAGCAGCGTCTCACACTCCAGGCAGGCAAAGTGCTTGTGGTGCCAGGCCAGCCCTTCCACCTGCTGGTAGTCCTCCGAGAAGATGATCTACGGGACAGACAGACAGACAGACAACCGCTCATTCCCACCCAGCTGCAGCATGGCAGGAGCAGGGAGAGCCACCCCACATCTCCCACCAAGCCCATCAGCCACGGAGCTCAGGAATGGGTACACAGAATAATCCCAGGATGGTCTGGCCTGGAAGGGACCTGTAAAGGTCACCTTGTCCCATCCCCTGCCCAGGGCAGGGACACCTTCCCCTGGCCCAGGTTTGTCACCTTGTCCCATCCCCTGCCCAGGGCAGGGACACCTTCCCCTGGCCC
>WBNP01005434.1:24344-34468 GCA_013401095.1 Passerina amoena
GGGGGGAGCCCACTCGTAGGTGATGGTGTCGAAGGTGGGGTCCTTGCCCGAGATGTTGGGGTTGGTGACGATCATGCGGTTCCTCTTGTAGACGCGGGCGCCGTCGCCGCCCTTGAGGCGCGCCGTGAGCGAGGCGTGCCGGGAGCCCGAGAGCAGCCGCCCGATCTTGCGGTCATCGTCCAGCTCCGAGCTCAGCCCGTGCTCCTCCTGGCTGCACTTGCACGACTTGCAGATCTTCCTGCGGAAGGCCGAGAGAGCATCCCGGGGGTGAGCTGGGCACGGGCTGCCGGCCTCGCCGCAGGGCACACACAGCCCGGGCTCACAGCACGGACAAAGGCTCAGGAGGGAATGGGATGGGTTGGGATGGGTTGGGAGGACCTTAAATCCCACCCAGGGCCACCCCTGCCATGGCAGGGACACCTCCCACTGTGCTCCAACCTCGCCTTGGGCACTGCCACAGCTGCTCTGTGAATTCCATCCCAGCCCCTGCCCACCCTGCCAGGGAACAATTCCTAATTCCCAATATCCCATCCATCCCTGCCCTCTGGCAGTGGGAAGCCATTCCCTGGGTTCTGGCACTGCAAAATCTGCTGCCTCCCACCCACAGGGAGCTGCTGCTTCCCCTGAACTCTGGAAACCCCTTCAAGCATCACGAGGTTGGAGATTAGTCTCCTCACCAGATTCCAACAGACTAGCACCAGCCTTGCCTATTATGAATATTTACATGCCATTAAAAAAGTGACTGCTGGAAGGAACTGATGGCTAATTGACTGTAGTTTGAAGGATAATAGGTATAAATCACACAGACAAGTGTCTAAGGACACTCTGGTGGCCAGCACTGCCATCAAACACTAATAGCAAAAGGGGCAAAGTAACTCTGACACAACCCCGAGGATTTCAGCACAATCTTGGAGTAAGGATGAATCCTGCCAGCCTTTAATGGAGACAATAAAAAACATGGTCGTGCTTCTACCAAATGAGTGCTTTAAAGTTTGGATTTCACACAGCTGAGGTATGACAAGTGGAGCTGAAGGCATCCAAGGCATTCCAGCTGCAGCAGCACAGCTGGACCACAGCCTCCCTGCCCCACCACCATGGGCCCAGCAGCCTGGGGAGCTCCCCAGGAGCACAGAGGAGCCCAGTGTTTGTGAGACAGCTCAAAGGGCAATAATTCTCTTTTAATTAGTGACATCTGGATGTCTGCATTCCGTTTCACAGCTCCTTTGTCCTGCTGGGGCAGGGAGCAGCCCCTGCCCTGAGCTGGGCACTGTCCTGGTGTGCTGCTGCTATCAGGGGCTATTTAGCCGAATTTGTGGTTTTAAGAGGACAAACTGGGAATGAAGCATCGATGGCGAGCTGTTGTGTCAGCAGCAGCCCGTTTCAGGCAGGATGGGGCAGGACCAAGGTTACCTCCAGGAGTGTGGCTCGAAGCCCGTGCACAGCCCTCGGCAGCGCAGGCAGGGCGCGCCTCTTCCCACCGGCGGCTGGCTCCCCGACATCTGCAAAACAGCAGCACACAGCTGGAGCAGCTCACAGCTGGCAGGGCTCTGTCCCAGGGCTGCCTGCCACAGCACTGGCAGTGCACACTGCCCTGCAGACAGCGATGCCCTCAGCCATCCCTTGTGTGCCATGAAAGCTCAGATCTCCCAACACCATCTGACCACGTCCACGCAACCCTGCTAAGTTTATCTAAGGATGCTGGGTGAAGGGCTTCCCTTCAAAGGGAGGGCAGATGGAGGGGCTGGCACATCAAACCCAGGGAGCATGCCCACACACTGGGCAGCCACCTTCACCCCATCCACAGAGACCTCAGGTCCCTTTTTGATGCAGTTTACAGAGTTCATGTACTGCATGTGGATCTGTGCAAGGCAGAAGGTCAGGCAGGACACATGGAGGTGCACCGCCATAACCTGATGCTGAACTTGCTTTGCTGCACCTTGGACCTCCTTGGTGTTTCTCCAACTGTATTTTGGGAATGTGGGAGGTTTCCATGCCTCTGGCACTGGACTTTAGGGGTGGTTTCCAAAGTGAACAGGAAATACAGTGGGGAAATGCTCTGGGGAGCAGAGGGGGTGCTGGAGTGACAGGGGGGACTGTGGCTGTGCTGCACTTTTTGCTGCTCGCTGAAAACAGACAAAAGTCACCCATCCTTGGGTGTTCACTGCTGCAGAGACTTCCTAACAACCTCCCAACAGGACAAAGATGAGCAAAAACCCACACCAGGAAACCATAAAATTGGAAAACAAACCTATTTCCTGCCTGCCCCATGGATTTATCAAACACGGCCTTTTGAGCGTGAGGAACGCAGCAGGGTACAGCAGGAGACAAAAACAAAGTGCTGCAGGAGGCACCAGGGCAAGGTGACACCAGCAGACGCTGAATTTATCTCAGCCTGGATGTTTACACAGGAGCTGTCAGGCTCCTGCCTGAAAGACATGCTTGTTCCCTGGAAAAATGAGCTGAGGGGAAGCAGGGACAGCGCCAGGCCCAGCAGGAGCAGCGGCAGCCCCAGGGGAGCGCCAGCCCAGCTCAGCAGCCCCTGCAGTCAGGGATCAGAGCCCATGGCCTCCCCCAGCACACCCCAGCACCTCCAGCCCCAGGAGGCACGGCCAGGTGTCAGGGCCTGGCAGGTTCTGACCACTGTGGCCACCACAGGCTGCACTTCCCATCAGGACTGTGGCACACACAGGCCCCACAACTCCCAGCCTTTCTGGGGCCATTGATCAGGTTTTGTAAAAGGTCTTTAATCTCTCTCAAGACAGGAGCTTGTTCTAGGACCTGACTCTTCAGTTGTGCACACACACTGAGAGCCTGTCTGACTCACAGAACACCTGCCCTGGGAGGGACCCACGGGGATCCTCCTCCAGCTGGCCCAGGACAGGCTCAGGGCTCAGCCCTGGCAGAGCAGGGTGAGGCTGTGGAGGTGCCCAGCGCTGGTTCCTGCCCATCCCTGCACGTCTCTGCCCTGCCACAGTCCTGCAGCGCAACATCAGGCCCTATTTCGATCACCCTTTGGCACCTCACAAGAGGCTGGCCTTGCCAAAACCTATTTTCAAAGGGAGGCACCAAGAGCAGTGAAAGGACTGAGGCAAAGAGCAGATGCTGCTCCCCAGCAGGGACCCACGGGGCCCTTGGGCTGACCCAGGCTCTGAATCCTGCTCAGGGGCAAACCCAGTGATAATGCTGCAGCTCTTCTTCCTCCTGTGCCAGCTGTCCAGGACAGACAGACACTGAGGATTCCCCCAGAGCACTCCCAGCCATGTGCCGGGTACCATGAACTGCTGGGGTTTAGCTGGCTCAGATCTCAGTGAGTCAAACAGTAGCTGAGCATCAGCAAGGGACTGCAAGTGGTGGTTTATCTAAAATACAAACATCTGGATTAAATGAACTCCTTTGGGAAAGGCTCACTCACTCAAGGGGAAAGGCACAGGGAGAAGTGTGGTCAGCAGCACAGGCAGCTCCCCAGACAAGCTGGCACTGGGAGCCCAGGCAGTGCCAGGGCAGGAACTCACAGCCCCAAGGGTGCCCAGCAACCTCAGACCCTGGGGCCAGCAGCTCTGGAGGCTCTGAAAGGCCAGGCAGGCTCTGTCTGGAGGACAGGGCTGCTCCTCACTCCTCCAGAGGCAGAGGGAGAGCCGAGCCACTCTCACTCCCATCCTGTGCAGGGCCAGACACAACAGGCGCCAGTGCCCGGTCACTGCACGTCCTGCCCAGGCACTGAGCTGCTCCTCACACCCTGCTGCAGCTCCTCACATCGGCATAAAAGGAGATTTCTTTGCAAAAATTATGCAAGACACTGCAAAAACCCCAAAGCCGGTGAGATAATGTGAAACAAATGCTCTGACTGGCCCAGGCTCCACCTATGCCCAAGCCCATCCGAGAAGTGCAGCTGAACTTTGGCATCACCTTAACAAAAAAGGTTTGGAGACATTTGTAACGCTTTAAAAAAGCACCAAACCCCCAAAACCAGGCCTGTGTCAACAAACTGGTTGAAGAAAAGCAAATCCTGCTCACCAGGACTAGATAGACGCTCCTTGCAAGATTTCTGTTTTGGCTTTCTGTGCCTCACAGCATTCTTGCTGCTAGAAGACAGAAAGCAAGTCAGGGCAGAGGAAATTCTTGGGTAGTGAAATGATAGGAAATCGAGGCTGCTCTACCCACAAAAACATTGCTGAGCAGTGTCAGGAGCACACCAGTAATGCCATGGGTTGCTGTTACACTGGCCAAAGGCAGGGCCATCAGTGAGTGAGCAGCTGGAAATGGAGAGCCTGCAGTGACAAGTGACAAGGAAAGAACCCAAACACGGCTCCAGCTTACTCCAGAGCTTGAGGAGTCCTCTGGAAAGGAGCACTGAGCTTCCCTGGCAGGTCTGGTGAGATGGAGCCCTGGCCAGGAGCTCTGAGCAGGTCAGGCTCCAGCTGCACAGCCTGCTCTGTTTGCTGCTCAGCTGAGACCCCACTGGGGTCTTGGTTCTGTCACCTTCTGGCCAGCCCAGCACACCTCGGCCAAGGACCCTTTGCCAAAGGCTCTGCTGAAACCAGTTTGACAGCTGGGTTTGCTGCCAGGGACTGTCCCCAGGGGCAGCAGAACCTGTAGAACTCGGGCCTGAAATCACGTTCAGAGTTTCAGCAAGCTTGGCCAGCTGGTGGTTAGCCCAGGACCATGGAGGACCCACAGAGCCCCAGCACACCCCTGGGGCAGCAGGGGACAGGCAGGACCCGGCTCTCTCTGAGCACTGAGCACAAGGGTCACCAGGGCAGGTCCTGGCAGGGTGAAGGGTGACCCACGGCACTCACCCCTCCTGGCACTGCTGCCTGAGTCACCCACGGCTCTCCAGCCCCCAGAAGGGCTTTGGGGCACAGTGCCACAGCCACAGGCCCAGGAGGGGCTGGCAAAGGGGGCCCTGCTGCTTCCACAGAGGCTCCTGGATCCCAAAAGCATTTATTGCACAACACCCTATTTGGAGACCGAAATGGTGCTGGAGACACGTAACCACCTCAAGTATGTTTTCCCCTCCTTTTTAGGGAGGGAAGAGGAAAAGCTGGTTTCCAAAAAGTTACTCCAAGTTCACAACAGCCCTTCAGAGCTGAGGTCCTCGTTTCACCTCTCCCCACAGCCAGTGCTCCCCAGTGGCCACGGCAGGCTCCATCCAAACCTTCCTGCAGCATCAGACACCCTGCCCTCGATCCCAGCCGTGGCAGGAGAGAGCTCCAGGGAGGCTGAGCGACCTCCAGAACCCTTAGGGGGGTTTCCTCCAGCTGCAGTGAGTTTTGAAGATTTACAGCTAACTCTGAACTAGACCCATGAACAAAGGAATGGGGAAAAGCCACACAATATTCACATGGGTGGGACCAGTCTGCTCAGCACAATTGCTGAGGGATAGGATGGATAGCAGATCATTTGTTGTCATTATTTGACTATAATAGAGCTAAGCTTGCATAATAACAGTGGGCTAGCTCAAACTTCCTTAAGGACTTGGGGCCAGCTCAAACCCCCTGATGGATTTGGGGCCAGCTCAAACCTCCTGATGGATTTCCAGTAACTGGGGGGTGCAAGGGTTTACATCCAAGGGGAATGCTGCATGCTCCAGTTCACATGTTGGCCATTTGGCTGAACTCCTCCCTTTCTGCTGATGACCAGCAAACAGAAGGGTTTGGGTTGTAAAGGACCTTAAAGCTCAACATCCTCCGTGACTGCACCCAAGGTCTGGTGAGGTCCAGCTCAGGAAGCAGCTCCCAGCCCTGGCACAGAGCAGCCCAAACGTCCCCTGAAGCTCCTGCAGAGGCAGCTCAGGTGGGACACTTGGGGCTCTTCTGGATTTCAGGAGAGGCTCCTTGACAGCAAGGGGAGGCAGTCAGAGCAAGGCAAGCAGCTGCCCTCAGAAGTGCATTAACCAATGAACACATTCACTATTGCAGTTCTGAGAACAGCAAAGGGATGTTTTGATTTATTTTCTTCTCATTTTCATAGAAAACATCCATTGTAATCATGACCTGCAAGCAATTTGTTTCCCTGCCAGATTCCGAGCAAGCGTTATCCCAATTACCACACTCACAGGAAAAAAATTCCCTTACAAAAGGCTGTCTTTCATCCCAAATTCTCTCTATTGGATTTGTTTCAGGCATCAATGAATGGGTTGATATCATCTGGAATACTGGAAGCACTTATTGTATTAAAGTTTGCAGAGTAAGAAGTTTGCTGCCTTTTATTTTAGCAACATAAAGAGCAGGTAAAGGCACTGATAATGAAGGAAGCTATTTCAATGGAGCTGCCAGATCCCAACCCACAGGGTGACAGAGCTCCAGCAACCAGGGCCTCTGCAAATAGGTCCCTCTTCCAAGAGCACATAGCTGGCAGCATTCCTTTCTTCACTAACAATGTGTGAATTAATGATAAGAGAAGGGCAAATGCTGAAAAATCAGATTTTTCCACAAAGCCAGACAGTGCTTCAGATACTTGGACTTAATTATAAACCCAAACCAAGATGTGAGGAAGTGTCTGGAATGCGAAGAACCCCCCAAAGCTAATTGAACAGCAGATGTGCTGAGCTCCAGAGCACTCAGGTAAGGCTTTCAGGGTGATCTCCAGTTACCTGCCCAGGACCAGCTGGGTCCTCCCCATCTCCCACATGAGGAGAAGGTTCTGGATGCCACTGGGAATGGGGAGCCCTCAGGACACCAACAGGAGCTGCTTCCATCAAATCTCCATATAACAACTGATTTAGGACTAAATATCCTCTCAGCAGTAGGAGAAGGAACTGTGGTGGAGGAAATAAGAGGAAGCTGAAGGTGGCACGAGGGCCATGCCTGGGCCCCCAGCCCTGTCCCTCACCCTTCCTGCCCTGCAGCCTCTCTGTAGCAGCCCCGAGCTTCACAATCTCAGCACAGCTGCAAATCAAAGCGAGGAGGTTTGGAGCAACACGTTTGCAGGTCTCCAGAAGGAGCACAGAACAAGTCCAAGTGAATCGTGTGGCTGCTGATGCCCTGAAGCCAAGGCAGGAGCTGAGGGACTGTGCCACCCCAAATACTGGCAACCATCAGGGTGCTTTGGGGAGAATTCACCTTCCTGTGCCCATCTGATGTAGCCAAGCCCTGGGGTCGGTGCTGGGAGGAGGTGAGATGGTACAAGTGGGGGGAATCAGGCTGGTACCAGCACTGGGAAACTCCAGCTCTCCAAAAACTGCAAATAGCTGCCTGGAAATACTCCCTTTCTCTGAGCCCCATCTCTAAATGGAACAGTAGCTCCAAGATGGGACATCTGAGCACTGCCTTTCCTGGATGGCTGAAATATAGTATTTCCTCCTGTAAAAACAGGAGAAAAACCCCAGCCTAAGCAAATACTCCAGACACTGCCTCTCTGCAGGACCAGAGGGATTTTGTAATTTGTAAATTGCATTTCATTGGACTCTGCTGAGCTCTGAGTCCAAGTCTCAAAATAAGGTCTTTAACCCCTGTGCTGCTTTATGACTCCATGTCTATAAATACTTGCACAGAGCCGGTTTCTCCATTAAGATCCACATCTGCTTCCTCCCCTGGGCTCCAGCACAAGGACACAGCTCTGGGAGCAGGGATCAGTGCCCTGAGGCCAAGCCGGCCTTCAGGGCAGTGACAGCCACCTGCCCAGGTGTGCCCTGTCCCCACAGACACGTGTGAGCTGTCCCCAGCCCTGGGAGCAAGCTCCTCGTGCCCCAGGGGTGGCTCTGCAGAGACTGTGCCAGCTCTGCAAGGAAACTGAGCTTCTGCAGACCAGAAACGATGAGCATGGCAGCTCTGCAAGGGCCAAACCACCCCCGGGGTGGAACTGGTGCTCCAGCCCCACACTTGGAGCCAAGATGAAGCTGGTGATGAAGATGAAGCTGGTTTCTGCAGCCCTGATTATAGCTCAGGGCTATACACCAGAGCAGCAGCACCTCTGGGGGACTCATGGACAGCCTCCATGGCCCCTCACTCAGCATCCTCATCCTCACCCACCCAAACTGCTCACAGAGCTCTGGGACACCACAGAGGCTTCTCAGATGTGTCCCACAGAAGTCTCTGGGCAGAACTGCTGTTATCTGGGAGCTGAGCATCCCTCCCACAGAGCCAGGCCCCTGCCAGCTGTGGGAACAGCCCAGGGCTCAGCCTAGGCACCCTGCACACCCTGACCAAGGCACCCAGGTTGTGGAGCCATGAGTGACAAAGCTGAGTTTCCAGCTGCGATGAACAGTTCTGAAAAGCTCCCAGGTTTTGGACTTTGCCAATGCAAGGTGCCAGTCCCAAGCAGCACTCCCATCCCCATCTGCACACACCTGCAGAGGCTCCTCAAGCATCCTGGGGTTGCTGATGAAGAGGGAGCTCCTGCCTCTCCCTGTGGCACCAAGACCCCCAGACCATACCCTGGAGCCCATTTAGCCCTGCAACAGCAGAGCCCTTCTCTGTGCCCTGCGGGACGCTTCGGATGTTTGCCGGTCCCACGTGAAGAACCCAAGGAAGAAAAAGTTAAAGAACCAAAATTTGTGTTAACTGAGTAAACTTTACCTTGGCTTAGACGGGTGCTTTTAGCTTCGTGGGTTATTTTGTTCTGACAAGAAGGACAGAGTTTAGTGAGAACAGTACACAAGCCCAGAGGCTGCCTGGCCAGCTGGGCCCGCTCCAGCCCTCACGCCGTGCCAGCCATCGCCTTCTCCCTGCTCTGAGCTCTGACTCTCCACTCAGAATTTAATCTAAACAAGCCCTGTGCCAAACAGAATGCTGTCCCACTCATGCTGCTTTAATTTCCTCAGAAAGAATCCCAGAATACTCTAGGCAAGACATCAACAATAATTAAACCCAACAGTGATTGAAAATCAAATTTTCGGGGCCTCGCGACAAGCTCTAATGAGTTCCAGACTTGCCTTCCCCGACTTGCTCAGACTGGCTGTGTGACACTGCCAAGCTAAATTAAAATTTGACAGTATTCCACACCATGCCCAGAAAAAGTGCCCGCCTTAGGATTCAGGAAATGAAACAGCCGTCTGCTGCAGAGACACCCATTAATGTTGGGACGTCGATTATTCAGACACTGATACAGCGTCTGCATTGTTCTCCTTCCTTGTTTTCATTATGTCATTTCATATCCCTTCTGAAGTACAAACTAGCTGGCATGTCTGGTTTCCCCCTGCAGTGTTCAGGTGAGAGGAGACAGGCAGCAGAGCTGCGCAGAGCCTGGGCATCGCCTGCCCACAGGGAGGGTCCCCAGCAGAACTGCACCCTCACTGCCCCCTGTGCCACTGCCTCCGATTTAAGTGACATTAAAGGTGACATCGTGTCCTTGGCCCTTCCCCAATGGGAGCTGAGCGTCCAGCTGCACATTTTGGGAAGCCTCTGATGCTTTCTGCATTCACAGTGCGTGTTTTTGGGCTGTACTGTGAGCCCTCCCTGCTGCATCTCCTGCAGATGGTGCTTGAGAAGCTCCTGGGAGAAGGCTCCAGTGCAGAAAGAGCTTCACCAGGGCTTATCCCACAGCAGGGATTTGCTCAGCCCTCCCTGCTGTCCAAACCCAGCCCTGCTCCTGCACTCCCCCCGAGGGACCCCCAGCCTGGGGCTGCTGGCAGAGCTGGGCCCCGCTCAGTGCCCCCTTGTGCAGACAAGGCAGGGATTGAGCTGCTGGCAGGGCCAGCCTGACCACAGCCCAGCAGCAGCCTGGAGAAAAGGCTCCATTTTCACTCCTGTGGGATCCATCCCCACTCAGTGCCTGCAGGAGCTCCCCGAGGGCTCCAGCTGGCACCCGAAGGTGCCCTCCCCACGGCAGCCAGGACCCGGGGACATGCCGAGGTGCCAGCAGCAGGGACCTGCTGCGAGAGGACATTGCTCTGAGTCTGGCATGACACAGCAGCAGGTCCCTCCAGCAGGTCCCACCAAACCCTGACCGCTCCTGCCGGGACAGGGCCACCCTGCAGGGCCACACCGGGGGTGCCTGCCCGTGCCAGCCAGCACTGATTGTCCCCAACGGGGCAGCACACAGGGAAGGAGGAATCCTGAATGCCCCAGTCCCACCTCGAAGCATCGTGTATGTCAGGAGAGCAGGGCAGGGAGATGCTGAGGAGCACAGCCCAGCATCTGTGGGTCACCCAGACAGCAATTCCTGCTGCCAAACACCAGCCTCTG